>APFE030273526.1:272927-292471 GCA_000404065.3 Pinus taeda | reverse complement strand
ACTTGCCAAAATCGCCTCTTGATTTCATTCTTGAGAAAGATGTCGCCATTGAGAGACATAGTGATGTTGACAAAGCTCGTTCATTCATTGAAAGAATTCAACAAATACATCAAAAAATTCAAGAACAACTTGAGAAAAGTCAAGGCAAGTACAAGGAAAGACACGACGAGCATAGAGTCGATCACAAGTTTCAAGAAGGGGATGAGGTATGGCTGTACATCAGTAAGGAAAGGATGCAAGGAGAAGGTAAAAAGCTGAAGCCTATTCGTTATGGTCCATTCAAAATCCTCAAGAAGGTTGGAAATAATGCTTTTCAATTAGATTTGCCTTCCTACATGCAAATGTATTCTGTTGTTAATGTGGAGAACTTACGTTTGTATGAACCTCCTTTGATCGCTGATCATGAAAGCGCTGTTCAGCTGCCATCTATAGAAGATTTCTCGCCAGAATTCTTAGATGAGCTGAAAGAAGATACAATCCTTGAGAGAAGGACACGCACTTCAAGGAGGGGCAATGTAGATTATGTTCGGGTTGGTTTCAAAGGCAGCAAACCGAACAAGGCAAAGTGGATGGAGGTGGACAGAGTGAGGGCGCTATACCCTCACCTCTTTAACAGATAGTTGAAGGCTTTTGGGGTCCAAAAGCTTCCCAATGGGGAGGCGTGATCAGGGGCTCATGTCCCAAGTGTCGAAAAATGCTCAAAAATGAAAGTGCTTAGAATTGGCTCGAACCTAAACGACCGGATAGAGCTCTTCCTCCTGATTCCGGCGCCGCAAACGGTTTGAAAAACGGTCACCGTATGTGAAAGTTACGTCAAAAACAAAATTGCCCAATAACCCTTAATTTTTGAATTTTAAAAAAAAAAAAAAAAAAAAAAAAAAAAAAAAAGAATATTCCACAGAATATTCCTTGGAATATTCCTTTTGGGGCGGGCCAATCAGAAGCTGCCACGTGGCAAGGTGACGTCAACAGCTTTTCAAAAAAAATTTGTTGGTCGAATGGTGGCTTGAACCCGTGACCTCCATTACATTAGCCCTCCGCCTTACTGTTGGGCCACAACAGTGGCTGTTGGAAACCATGCGAACCATTTCGTATTTGAATTTTGAAACTGATTACGAGCGGGAAGAAAAGGGGCCAGCCCCATACCATATGACCACCGCCCGGAAACCAGGGGCTCCGCTCAACCCGCCAGCACGCAATCCAATGCAGCTAAAACCACCAACAAACTGGTCACATGCATTTAACCCAACTCCAGTTGCATTAAACCATAACGGTTTGTTTGGCGGGATTCTTGGTAGACCGCCAAATTTGGGCGGTCCCGCCATAATTGGCGGGGCTAACTGGCCCCCACTACAGTTAGCTGGAGTTTTTTTAGGCTAAACTGGAGGGAATCTTTAATGGGCCATAACTTTGGCTAGGAAAGGCAGTTTTGGACGTTTTTTTTTTTTGATTTTGGGTATGTTCAACCTTCTGAAGCGATTGGCATAGGTCTTACAGAATTTGGAGGTCATTTGCATAGGTCTTGGAGCCATGGAAGTTCTAGGAGCCACCAGGGCCCAGTATTGTGAGAACTGTATCGGTTGCAGGTATCCATTAGAGGTGAACCAGCAGTCAATCCTGAAGGATTCATGTGTTCTGAATCCATTTTTATAGTCTATTTCACCTGTAGAGACTTCTATTCAGCAGTATATTCATTTTGAACATTTAATTAAAACGAGGACAGGCCCATTTGGGAGCCTTGGACCCAACAGACGTAGCCCAGGAGGGTGAACTGCTTCATCAACTTCTTTTGCATCTGTGGTTGATTTATTTTGCAGAACAAATTCATTTTAATGTGTTAAACAGTAAAAGGAAATAATTATGCTATGCTTGAATGGATCATGAATAGCTGAAAATTTCATTTGTTTCTTTACTGCAAGACATGGGCATCTTTTAAACATGTTTATTAGTGAATTGAATACCTTGCAAACCATTTACAAGTAGTTTCAAATTCAGATCAGAATGGCTATCCTTTTTCAATTGTTCTTTGTTCTTGCCTTATTTCTTTTGCATTTGAGATGATGTAGGAATTAGGGTAACACCTTTAGAATTTTTGAAAGCTCCTTACAACACTGCTCATCAACTATCAATTGTGACATATCTCAAGATCTTGACGTTTGTGGTACTGTAACCCTCTTATGGCTTCATTTTTATATTATTTTGTAGATTCCAATTCCGTAACAGCTCAAAAATTGCACTGAGGTGATGCATGAACAAAATATTTATTTTTTTATCTTGCTAGAAAAAAAGATTGAATTGCATACCTAGAGAAATATTCCATGTCCACAATGATAGGTATGCAACCCTAAAATAGTGGCAAATTGGTGTTGAAAAGAATTCCAAATTATTAACTTGGCTATTAAAACCAACTCCCTCGAGATTTGTGTGTAATTAGGGACATGCTTTCATCCTTTTCATTTGTTGTTTGAAGGTGAGACAACTTGAAAGATTGTGAATAGTAAGTATGATGCCCAAAACAACACTGAAATTTGAACTAGGAACCACAAAAAAGCCTCTATTAAGAAGAATAATAATACGATCAAGTTGTCCTGTAAAATGATTTATCAATCCAGTGCCCCTTTCAAACTTAAAGCCAGACAAACCTACTTGAATGCATTTATATAATGACCCTTCCTCCTCCTTATACTATTTTTGCTAACATCACTTTAGGGCCAAACCCCTAAAATTATGACTATATAAATAGGGTCGATATGCCTAGACATGTATTTCTCCTACATGGGTTGGCTTGCTTGAACTTGTTTTACTTTTTATTTTTTATTTAGTCTTATTTTTAATCGAAGTTCAATTTTGAATTAACCTTTCAAATAAGTTTCCATGCCTATTGTCCCATGTATAATTGTCGTTGGTATCAAATTCTGCTTGAAAATGTTCTTGTGGAAAAGGATTGCCACAATGCCTTAAAAAAAAAGGCCCAAAGTTGATTCATATCTCTTGTGTTAAGAAAAGTTCTCTTATAGAGTTTTACATGGGACTATCCCAAAATGTTGATGTGACTTCTAGTTCAAGAACAATTACTTAGATAAACTCAATCTGGGGAAACAAAGGTGGACCATCTCCTTCATGAATGTGCCAAGACCTCTAACATAGAGTGATCTCATCCTTGTTAATGTTTGTAGCTTGGACATGTACTTTTGCATAGGACTAATTGTTTGGGCATGCAAAAGCCACCTAATACACCCTTATGCCTTAACAATTACTTTAGTAATTAAAGTAATTTATTTCATTTTTTCCAAAGAAAAATTACCACGCTTTATTATTAGTGGAATAAAAAAGCTACAAAGTAGAATGTGGTATACATTCACTGAGTTTCGTAAAACCCAAAGGTGAAAACCGCTTCAGGGTCATCCCATTTGACAAGTCATTTTGACTTAAAACTGATTGGGCTCTTCGGGAAACCGGCCAGCATCAAACCTATCGCACGGATATGTTATTTGAACACCTGGGGCTTCCACTATTACAGGGATAACAGCCCACAGCCAAGATTGATTTAGATCGGAAATAACAGGGATAGGAAATACAATCGCGCCTGCCTCAGGAGAAAAACAGTTCATTTCAGAACGGTGAATAGGAAGAGAGATAAACGAAGCTAAGCAAATGGTGGAACATCCGACTCATGGATCAGATCCTGAGCTTGTTCCGTTATCTGCCACGATCCCAATACCTGCTGTAATCCTGCTTTCGAAAGGCGATCGGCTTCTTCATTTTTATCCCGGTAGATATGTGCAATGGAGAAGATATTAAAATGGGCCTTTAAACTCTGGACTTCTTCCAGCAGAGGCAACAGCATATAGTTTCTGCATATAAATTTTCCATTAACCCAATTGACCACATTAGCCGAATCTCCAAAAATCTGTACAGTGAGGGTGTTTCTATGTATGAGCCAGCAGAGGAGCAATTTTAAAGCTGATAATTCAGCAAAATTGTTTGAGCCCGATCCAAGGCCTACAGATGCTTTTAAGGAATGCAGGGGATTTAGGTGAATAATAATTCCAGCTCCAGTGACATTGTTTTGCGCTGCTCCGTCAAAAAAGGCATAGGGGATACCCTCTCTGATAACTGGATCCGCCCGCTGAGTTGAAGAGGAAGAGCTCTCAGGTTCGGGGAGGCAAGAGAAAATGGTTGATGCTTGTACAGCAATGACATTTACAGGGGTGGTCTTCCCTTTAAAAATATAGCCATTTCGGGATATCCAAATACCCCAGCTAATAATCGGCGGGAGATTTCGCATATTTTTCTCAGGATAGTGAGCCCACCAGTATTCCCATGCATTCGATAAATTTTCCCCTTCCCATTTCCCTGTACATTTCAGTAGCTTGAAACATTCCTCCCAAACTGACTTGGTGAAATGACAACTCACGAAGAGGTGTGAGATCGATTCGGAGGCATCATTGCACAGCGGACATCTACTCGGCCCCAGTTGAAAACGCGCTTGAAGGATATCCCAGGTGGGGATTTTGTTTTTTAGAGCGCACCAGAAAAATATTCTGGCTTTTTTGGGGCATTTTAATTTGAACAGTGGCTTTGCCCACCAGACCGGATCCTCCCACCCCTTTCTGCTCATCAAAAAGTCATAGCCAGCCTTTGGGGAGTATCGACCTGTTTCTGCATGAGCCCAAACGAGAGAGTCTGGGGCGTCCTTTAGTCTAACGTTGGATCGATTTAATTCTTGAATAAAGACATTCCATTCATCTCGCCAAAGGACCTCCAAATCCAAATGCTCAGCTGACTTCCAGCCCTGCGCCCAGATGGAAGACAAGCCCGGATTTTCAATCTGATGGAGCATCGTAATTCCTTTTGAGTCAAGGTGTTCAAGCAGCTCAGGAGATAAAGCAAAATGCTCATTGCAGCCTACCCAAGGGTCTTTTCCAATCCGCACGCATTCACCATTACCCACTTTCCATGCTAATCCTCGTTCAATGATTGTAAAGGCATCCAAAGTTGCCTTCCATATGACCGAGCAGTTCCTCCCTTTTTTGTTTGGGCTTCTGATCCAATTTTCGATGGGAGTTGGATCAATATACTTCCTTTTGACAACCCTGGTCCAGAGATTTTCTGCCTCTACAATTCGCCAGCCAGACTTTGCCGCCAAGGATTGGCAAAAATCCGCCAGCTGTTTTACACCCCAGCCTCCCCACTCCTTCGGTCTGGCAATTTTATCCCAAGCAACCCATGGGAGAACAGAACTTTCCTTTGAACCTGACCACAAAAATCTGCTACAGATCTGCTTAATTTTATGAATAATCCCTCTGGGAATCCAAGTCAATGCTGCCCAGAAAACAGGAATGGCTTGAAGAACTGAATTGACCAAAGTCAGTCTGCCGGCTCTAGAGAGCCACTTGAAACTCCAGTGCGATATCCTCTGTTCTATTTTTGCCACAAGCCAGTGCCAATCTTGTTTACGGTAAGAGGACGATTTTAACCAAAACCCCAGATATTTAAAAGGCATATCCATCTGTGTGGTTTCAAAAGGCAATATGGATGTGATTGCCAAAGCCTCATGCCTGGTGAAGCCCTCCAAAATGAAATGAGATTTCCTGGGGTTTATTTGAAGACCTGTAGCTTTCAGAAACAGGTCGATGATATCTTTAAGAACTTTGACTTCAGGTAAATTTCCATTTAAAAATAACAAAATATCGTCAACGAAAAGAAGGTGTGAGATGAACAAGTTTACCGCAACCTCCAAACCTGTGAGCATGCCTGACTGTTTTGCTTTTAAAATCAATCTGCTAAGCCCCTCTGCTGCCAGGAGGAAAAGAAGGGGAGAAAGTGGACAGCCCTGTCTCAAGCCTCGCTGGCTTTTGAAAAATTGAGAGGCCGCCCCATTAATCAGCACAGCAAAATTTATATTTGTAATGCACCCCATAATCCAGTTTATAAACTCCACTTTAAAACCCAGATGAGTCAACAATAATCTTAGATAAGACCAGTCGATCCTATCGTAGGCCTTGGAAAGATCGATCTTTAAGACAACCCCTTTCTTCTTTGCTTGCCTGATGCTGTGGATGGTTTCCTGTGCTACACCAATTGCTTCGTGGATTTGTCGACCGTCCAGGAACCCAAACTGCTCATTTGAAATACACTCAGAAAGGATGGGTTTCAGGCGCACTGCAATAACCTTCGCAATAATCTTATAGATTGTATTACATAATGAGATTGGCCTGAAATCATCAAAGGAAACCGGATTCTCAGTTTTTGGGATAAGTGCTATGAAAGTAGTGTTGAACGGGCTGTATACTTCACCTTTCTTTCTGGACTCCTCCACTACTTCAGTGAGCTCATCACCGATAAGATCAAAGAAATGGGAGAAGAGTTCAATAGTCCAGCCATCCGGGCCCGGACTTTTATCTCTTGGCATTGCCTTAATAATGCGCTCCACTTCCTCCTTTTCCACTGCCCTAAAGAGTAAATCAGCATCCTCTTCTTCCACAAATCTAGGAAACGCTTGAGCCGTTCTGATAATTTCGGCCAATGAGATCCCCCCTGGAGCCGTAAAGAGGGCTTGAAAATGATTCTTCCCCAATGAGGAGATCGCTTCAAAAGAGGACACTTCCCTCCCTTCGGGGTCTCTCATCTTCCAGATGGTGTTTGCACTTTTCCGGCCTTTAGCGTAGTTGTGAAAAAATTTTGTGTTTTCGTCCCCAGCTTTCAGCCAGATGGCCCTACTCTTCAATCTCCACTCCTCTTCTTTATCCAGCAGAATCTTTGCTTTGCTCCTCTCTAACGACAGAACTTTCTCTTTCGATTCCTGAGATACATAGGCGTCCAAGTCAGGATCTTCAAGAATGCCGAGAGCCTCCTCGATTTTTACCAAATCCTCAGATTGTTTCCTTCTTCTCTCAGCAGCCCAAGCAATGGTTGCTCTCTTAAGCCTTTTCAGGTTCTCCATAAAATGACCTCCTTTGCTAACCTGAGAGTTTGAATCCATATGACTCCAGGTGTTTTTGAAAAGCTGTTGATATGACTCCTCCTGAAGCCAAGATGCGTTAAATTTGAAGGGCGAAGCCGGCTTTGCGGGAGGCTTTGAGAATTCAAGAAAGATTGGGAAATGATCCGAGTTTCCCCCATCCCCCACCCATTGTCTGAGCAAAGGGATATAGGCCGCCATTTTTTCATTTATTAGGTAGCGATCCAGCCTCTTTGCAACTCTACCTTCTCCCGTTCTTCTGTTCCGCCAGGTCGGCTTTGCCTTAATAATGTTGACATCAATCAGCTTTGCATTCTGAAGAGCCTTTGAAAAGAAATCAGTTAAAGAATCTTCCCTCGCTGAAGGTCCCCAAGCTTCCGCTAACCCCAGTGAGAAGTTTAAATCGCCCCCAATAATCAAGTTCTTATTCAGCAAAAATTCTTTAGACAAGAAATTGTTCCAAAACTGGACTCTGCCTTGGCAAGGACCGTAAACATTTATGAACAACAGAGGCTGTTCAAAATCCGCCGAAAGAACCTCCATACCCAAAACATGAGATAAACCCCAGCTGTTTTGAATCTTGAATCTTCCGTCCTTAAACCCTATGGCGAGGCCTCCAGAGTGTCCAGTAGCATCTAAAGCAGAAAAAGACCAACCCGGCAGAAAGGATCTCAACGAACATTCGATTTCGGATCCCTTACCCAAGGTTTCCTGTAGAAAAACAACATCCGGGTGATGGCGAGTAATGAGATCCTTTAGAGCTAGTTTTTTGGGTTTACTAGCTAAACCCCTGCAATTCCAGGATATACAGATCATTTGATAACCATCTCAGGGGCTTTCGCTGCTCTAAGCGCCCCGGTGATCGACATTTGTTTCCCGTCAGCCACATCATACTTTGCCTTAACTTGTGCCTTTGATAAAAAAGATTTCCTTCCTCTGCCTTTCTTAGAGGTGCCCCTGGAAGGTTCAGAGCTAAGTCCACCCACTGATTCTTGCATATCGATTTTCTGTGCAGGGGTCTTATGGAGGGACCTTAAATTATAGTGACGAGTAACAGCAGAAACGCCCGTTCCGAGATCATATTTGGAAGGCACCTCACTGAACAGATTTGAGGACGGGAAGGCCTCTGGAACAGACTCTAATATTTGTGGATGGTCCTCTAAAATCGGCGCCATAATAGTATTTCCCTCTCTTTCATCATTATACGAAACAGTAATTTTATTGAGCATACAAGAAGGGGACTGCATACCGAGGCCGGGCTTCTCCAAAACGCCAGCCGAATCTACCTCTGTGGGAACCCGACTTGGCTGGGCGTCTGTTCGATGATCAGAGCTCCCCACTTTCCGCTGTGTTCCTTCGGCCGATCGGGGGCTGGTATCTTCATTCCGCTGATCCTTCTTTGAGCCTTCTTCCTTCCTCTGAGATTTGGAGAGGTCCGTCATGACCTCCCACTCCTCCACCTTCAGCTGAGCCCCCCTTCTTCTTTTCCCCAAAGGGCAGTCCCTCGCTAAATGCCCGTATTCGTGGCAACAGTGACATCTAAAAGGAAATAGTTCATAGTCTAACAGCTGCTCATAATCATATTCCTTGTATTGCAACGGGAATGATTCCGCGAGCCCTTCAGACGGATTAAGCCTTACTAGGATCCTTGCAACCACTTTTTCATAGGTATGCAGATAAGATCTATCCACATCCAGATAAGTGCCCAAGTGGTTTCCTATTGCTTGGAAGACTGAATCCACCCAGAGGTATGGCGGGAGGTTTGGTGCCCTAACCCACACAGGAGTTTCTGCGACTTTCTCCTTCCCAGCATCAAACAGGGGATTCCACCGTTTGAAAAAAACAGGCCTGTTTCCGAATGCCCAAGTCCTCTCTTCCACCCATTCCATTGCCTCCTTAGAATCGAACTTCACTAAAAACCATCCTTTTGCCAATGTGTCAGTTCTGAAAGAGTTAGCTGGGGTCTCCAACCACTGACTCTCAGCCCACTGCCTTAAAAATTTCCCAGAAACGTATCGCCCTCTTGCTCTGCCCACAAGAGAGCATTCTGCTACCTCCAATGCGTCTTCAACCTGAACATCCATGCCAAGAACCAGTTTTTTGACCCGCTTCCTTTTCCACACCTTCGCCTTTTTTCTTTTATCCACTACTTCCGCTGTAGCCTGCTCCGGAATCGTGCCCGCTGGTGGAGGTGTCAGTCTGCCATCCTCCTGCACTTGAGACTTCCCATCATTTTTAGTGGGTTGGGATTCAATGGCCGGAGAGATTTCAACCGAAGCCTCCACCGGACTACCCGCCTCTCCTAAAACTGAAAGGCCTTCATTCACTGGGTTCTCGCCCCGCAGAGGAATTCTTGCATGCTCCTGACTCTCTGCCAAAAACCCCTTGAACGGTTCCTGACGCCACTGAACACCTCCCGGGAAAATCACATCAGACAAACTGTTTGAATACCTGATGATTTCACTAATATTCTTCTCCGTGATTTCCTTACCCCAGACAGCGAGGATGTCTTCGGGGGCCGGGTCTAGGTCAACCGAGTCTGTTGGGGTTATCATGGTTATAAGCACCCCGTAAGAAAACTGGAACCAAACAAACTCAGACTGCCCAGAAACTCCGTTTGTCGTTGTCGAAAGGCCGTTTCCATACCCGGTCCCAGCAATCTCTGGCGACCTTAACCTGTTTTGGCCGTCCGCGATTGGTGCTGCCCACTGAACCTGCACTGAAGACCGCTGACTTCTCTGCGCTACCTATCTGAAACCAGTCAGCTTTGGATTGGTTGAATGGGCCTGCTTTCGAAACTGGGCAACTACAACAGACCGCAACTGAGAAGGGGTGATAACTTCGTGGATGTTGTAGGTTTCCATGATCTATGGGATGGAACGGCATGCTTCCTTCAAGAAATGTAAGACCCGCTTTCTTACCTCTTCCAGTGACTGCGAGTTCGCACCTATTCCCACCTGTCTCAACAAGGACGCCATGGCCGACTCCAAAGTAATTTATTTCATAAGATAAAAGTGGTTGCAATATAATGAAATGCAAAGGTTCTTTGCAATATTGAATTATATGAATTTCAATTGTCGATATCATCTTAGTCGAGACCTAATTTCAACTGCCAATCACTTTGGAGATTATGGTTGCGGATTCAGTCAACAACTCAAGCTTGTAAAAGAAGAGCTAAGGAGGGGAGAAGACACACGACAATAGTGAACATGAGGCTTGAGGAGATTTTGGTAATTGAGTGGAGAAGGACTTCCATTCAATTGTGCCATGTCTAAGGAAGGTGCAAGGGTGTAGCAATGGAGATCCAAATCAGCGAAGACAAATCAAGGACAAATCTAGGGCTTGATCAGGTGGGTCCGTTTTAGGTTATTATTGTACTTTTAGTTTCCTCAATGGGCCATTATCCTAGTAAGAGAGCCTTAATAGGTTTTGAGTTATTAACAAATAACTAGTTTGATTGGTCGGAAAACTTGTGTAATGTGTGATTGAGATTAGTTGTGCTTCTGTTGAATATATTTTTGTTTATGTTAAGAACCTAGTTATGCTTTTATTTAGTAGATTTGTGCTAATTTTTTTAGGAATTAATTTGCAGGTTGTTGGGTTCTGAAATTAACAAAGTATCATAGCTAAAACTCTAAGAAATCAATCTCAAAATCACCGAGTGTTAGGTTCGCTCAGTGATCACAGGGGTCTAGGATGCGTCAACAACTGTATGAGGCATAATTCTTATTTTGCATGTTGAGAAAACAATGCATGAGAGAAATTAATTTATGTAATGTGTGGGGCTAGTGGCTAGACAATTGAGTGAAAAAAATAATAATTTAAAAAGGTGGTTGATAAGGTGGCCACGACCTAGTTGTTGACAGATCTATGAGGAACCATATAAAATGGTGTGAATCGAGACCACAGAGGATGTGGTAATCATAGAGATCGAATTCACAATAGAAGAGGTAAAGGTCCACTGGAACGCAAGTGTAGCATATAATCACTAGTTGAGCCGACAACAAAAATAGTAGCTGATATTCACAGGGCAAACCAACTCTGACAGGATATGTAACAAAGGAGTGAAGGGTTGTTGAAGAAGCCTATAATGGTCTTTATGTCAGTTTCAAAGATGTATGGGGTAAGGAAAACCAATCATTGAAGACAACAGTCGTCGTGCCAAGAGGAAAATGCCAGTCGTTGTTAGATCCAACAAGGTCGAGGATAAAACTGATAGTCGACAAGAAAGTTACAATTGTACATTCTGTATGGTTTCACAAAGTGAAAACATAGTCATTCCAATAAGGAGATTCACGTTGCAGAGGAATCTAGAACTCAACCGTAGATTGATAGAAGTCCTAGAGGTGTCATTGAGAACAATGCAAATACAAGGGCCATACAAGGGTGGAGAGTTACATAAGAGTAGTGCCATATTGCATTACAACGAGTAGTGATGGTTGGTTTCCTCTTAAGGGAGACCATACCAATTGGTGGATTGGAGAATCGTTAAAAACAATGCAAGAAGTCAACAGAGGAGCAGTCATAGTTGTCATATAATTTGTATGGGAGCCACATATCAACTATAGTGTACATATTTAAATTTCTAACAGCAAACTTTTTCAATAACATTTCTGATTTAGAGATGGCCCCAATTAGTCTAAGGTTTGAGGGTGCATCTAGCTTCACTCCTCGGAAGGTGAGGGTTTCACTGATTCTCATGGATAATGTCATATCGGAGTTTGCTAACACCAAACTCACCCTGCTTATAGATGTTGTAGAAATAGCCTCCTATAATCAAAATGATGTAAAATCTAGGAGAATTATCTTGGATACAATGAAGGATCATGTGATTCCTGACCTATCTGAGAAGAAGATAACAAGGGAGATGTGGGAGGATCTAATGAATCTTTATCAAAGTGATAAAAAAAAAGAAAAAATGGTGTTGAGAGAGAAACTCAAGAACACTAAGATGACCAGATCAGGTATTGTAACCAGTTATCTAACCAAGGTCACATAAGTATATGATGAGTTGGAAATAGTTGGGGAGGCCGTGACAGAGGATGGAATGGTAAGGATGACCCTGAATGACTTTACCAAGCTATGAAATCCTTTCATGAAGGGAATATTTGCATGAGAACATCATCCTAATTGGGACAAATTATGGGATGATTTTGTCCAGGAGGAGATTCAGGAGGAATCTCTAGGAGGCCAACATAAGGGTGATGATGAGATCCTTACCCATAATAGTCAGGAAAGACAGGGAAGGAAGAAGAAAAAAATGGGTGGAGAGGAAACTTCGCATGCTAAAAAGAACAAGGCTTTAAGCAAAGTGAAATGATTTGCATGCCAAAAGAATGGGCACTATGCAAATCACATGTTTAGAGAGGAGGAAGGGAGGGGGAAGTTGCAATAGACACCGGTGTCAACAATGGTTTATGAGTTTGCAACGAAGTTCAAGACTGGCTTGTCATTTGTCTCCTGCCTATCAATCACCACCATCAAAAGAATTGACTTGTACCTGGATAGTGTTGCATGATACCATGTGACAAGAGGCATGGGAGCTATTTCGTAGTCTAATGGATAGTGACTTAGATTTGTTTATGGAGGTAATTATGTGAAGTATGTAGTGAAATGGGTTAGATCTGTCAAGTTCCATCTCCAATCAAGAGGTTCATTGGAATTCAAGGACATGATATATGTACCGGTACAACAAAAAAAACATCGATGTTTCCTCCATCCCATCTCTGAAGAAATAGACATAATAGAATTGACATAAGTGCATCTGGCGATTGGAGCAAATATCTCCTCATAATCACTCTATCCTTTTGGGAAAACTTTTTGCCCATGAACCTAACCTTGTAATTCTAGACGTTGCCATTTATATCATGTTTGATTTTGAAGATCCATCTCGAATTGACATTTGATTTCTCCTTTGGACTCGATACAATGTCCTAGATATCATCCTTCATGATAGAATTCTTCCACAATGACATACCTCTAAACTTGATGGCCTATTGCATCCTCATAATTGCTAGGCTCATAGTCAATGATGTCAGTCACGAGTGCCATGTAACTAGGAAACTGTATTCATGGTCTGCTTCCATGAAAGTACTCATGGGAGACTCCACATGCTCTTGAGCATCTCTTAGTGCCCACTCTAGTGTCTCTTGCTCCTTCTCCTTATTTGAAGACTGAGTACCTGTCGTTGGTGTTATTGGCATCTCCTTAACCTTCAAAGCCTCTCGCTCCCGATCATATACCACTAATGGTACGGTATTATGTGATTTCCTCTTATCTAATGGTACATGTATATACACCAGACACTTGAAGATACAGAAATGCCCCACCTTTGGTTTTACTCCTGTCTACAACAAAAGTATTATACCCAAAGACCTTGTGAGGACTCTTGTTTTGAATATAGACTGCTACATCGCATCCTTCTGCCCAAGTGAACATGGGTAGATATAGATCATGGATCATAGCTTTAGCAACCTCGATGATGGCCTCATTCTTCCTCTCAACAACCACATTCTCTTGTGGGTTGTAAGGAAATGTCAACTCTTTCTTGATGCTTGCCTCTTTGCAAAATTCCTTGAACTCATTAGAGGTATACTCACCCTCATTATATGATCTAAGGACTCTGATCTTCCTCTGAATCTAGTTTTTCAAGAGAGATTTGAACTCTCGAAACTGATTAAAGACTTCATCCTTGGTCTTCATGAAGTAAATCCATGTCTTCCTTGAACAATCATTTATAAAGGTCACATAATAGTTGTACCCACTCAAGGACCCTACTGACATAAAACGACACACATCAAAATGTACTATATCCAACAACCCCTTGGACCTATTATTACTGCTTGGGAGAGTAGTCTTGGCATACTTTCCAAGTGCACACCCTTTGTAAACACCCAATTGCTCCACACTAAAATAAGGAAGATTAGTGATGAAAATGGATTTTAGGAGTCCTTTGAATCGATTTTTTCTGTTCTTGATCCTGGAACCTATGCGTTATGGGCCCATAACTTATTTCACTTATGGTGTGCAGTAATGGCAGTAAGCCATTAAAACCCAATATTTTTCCATGCAAGCATTGCCTAAAGCAACTCATTCCAATCAAATTTCATAATAATATCCGTCAAGACCAATCCTTATTACCTTATACATATAACCATCAACATGGGATCAAAACTATATTATATATGTACGCGCGACCAATTAATTCTTAACACCTATGAGTACGAAGAGGGCCATACGACCACAACCTTGTGACCAATATTTTAGCCCCTGGTGAATTAGTACCGAATCACCCCTGTGGTAATGTATCGAGCACCCCTTTTTATTTCCAAGGAAAAACCTTTGGGATGGGAAATTTGTTGTTAAGTGTTGCTTCTCTGATTTCCCATCAAGTGTTGGCTCTGATGATAAAAGTATGTCCTAACCTTTGACTTCCTGCACTAGCGACAAATTTCAGGATGACAAAATTCTATGACACTTGATCACTCAAACTTTGTCTCTTGCTAAGGATTTATCTATCCCAATGATAAAAGTATGTCTCGACGAAATACAATAGGCCTCCTGTGGAAATATTTGGGGAATCAGTTTGGGGATGAGAATAATTTCCATCAATTGCAATTTTGTCTTGCTTCTAAAAGTCTGTCCCAATGCTTTGACCTTTGAAACTCACTTTTCCTTAGATCACTATCAATCCATCATATGGTTGAAAGTGGATATTCTTTTTGGAATGCACGTTTCTATAATGCTTCCAATATAGAACTTTGGTTTATGGAATCAACCTCACTTTCACACACATAAATTAACAATTTCTAGTACATAACACACCAACTTGTCATTTCCTTCTCCTTAGAGTTTTAGTGCTTTGATACCATGTTAATTTTTAATACTCCTTCTCCTTTGAGTTTTACTTGGTTCTCTTATTTTATTCTCATTTCGTACATTGTAATTACTCCATGCAGCTCATCCATGCTAACATTTTATAAGTCAGATATTTCTTCTAGCATAGAGACTTTGGCATCAAACCTCATTGGAAGTGATCTCAATATTTTTTGAACAAACACTTTGTTTTCAATTGGTTCTCCCAATTCTTATATGGAATTTACTACTTCATCAACTCAGAGAAAATAAGCTGCAAGATTTTCATCTTCATTTATTTTCAAATGCTCAAATTTTCCTCTGAAAATCTAAAGCATGGCCTGCTTGACCTTTTTTTTCTGCTTCATATATATTTTGAAGCTTGTCGTAAACATTGTTTGTAGATGTGCAATGCATTACTTTTACATACATTTATTCTGTTAGACCATTTAGAATAACATTTCTAGCTTTAGCATTATTATAATAGAGCTTCTTACATGTATCATTTGTTGGAGCAGATAAGGGTCTTGTTTATCCAATCAATAACGATTGTCATACAACATATCTTAGTGCCTGCACATATGCTTTCATCCTTTCACTCCAAAGCGCATAGTTTTGTCTATTAAATATTGGAACTCTAATTTTTGTGCACTCCATGATCTCCCTTCTAGTGGTTAAATTGCTCATGAAGGAACCTGGCTCTAATACCAACTATTGGAAATACTAGGGGGGGGGGGGGGGGGCGGGTGGGGGGTGAATCAGTGTTTCACTTACAATTAGTTAACTATAAGAAATTTAGAGCATGAATAGTAAAACAATAAGAATCAACACATTCAAGAGTAGTACACAACAAATTTTTAGGTGGAAACCCTTTCGGGAGAAAAACCACCGAAGACTTCTCTAATATAATTTATGATTACATAATTTTGCAGCCCATAGTTGAGGAGGAAGCCCAACTCCCTAGCACTTTGGAAAAATGTTAAATTTATCAGGAAGCTCCAACTCCTAAAAGGATGTTGCTACACCCTCATTTACCAACTCCAACTGGAAGGACACTCCAATGCCCTACTTTTATTAGCTACAACTGATAGGATGCTCCAACACCCTACAAGCTTCAACTTTCCCTAGCTCCACCCTGCCACCCTGAAGTATTTTCAGGCTACAACCTAAAGAGACTTCACTCTCTTGCCTTGCACCACCCTACCACCCTACCACCCTAAATATGATAATAAAATGTGGGCTCTTGTACCAGGGATAATGATCCACTTACAAAGATATTCAACCAAGCCCTTATTGTTAATATGTACTTCTAATAGACAACAAAAGACCAGACTTCTTCAATTGTCAGAAAAACTGATGTGACAGTGAAAAACCCTTGGACAATATTCCTTAGATTTTCTGATGCAATAATTTTCCTTCACAACAAAACTAACCTCTACCTTATCCTTCCCCATTGGTTGTGTTGGTTGCTATAGATGAATAATCTATGAAGATTTGTTGTAGACTAGAACAAGATGTGTGCAATTTGCAGTGTTTAAAACATAGAGCAATACAACCTACCCATACTTCTTATACCAACAGAAGATCCAGGCATAACTTAACTTCTTTGAGCGATCAATCTTCAGATGTACATAAGTTTGTGGTCTTAAGCTAGGACTTCACATGAACTCTACTTGATAATGACTTCTTGAACTAGGATTTGAATTGCTCACAGAGATCATTGTTTAGGGCTTGTTTGCAAGAATCAAAACATATTTTGGAAGCTTCTAGAAGACACCATAAGAAGTGTGTGTAGTTGCTGGAATTGTTAAAGTGTACATGTCAAAATATTTTTCAACAAAATGCACCTAGGGTCTACAACATTGTCATGTCCCCTAATAGATTGAAACTCTTCGGAAAAAGTAACCTTAGGTCCGCAACAATTTATGGGGCTAAAATTCTCATACGTCTTCAGATCTTGGTGCCTCTTGTTATAAATAGGAGACTTGATCACCCATAATACATAACTTCCAAAGAGGGGCTGAGTCAAGCTGCTTTGGTGAAGAATTATTGCACAAAGTCTAAGCTTGAGTTACCATATAGATCAGTGCTTGAATTGATAAATTGGCACAAACTTCATCACAAGATTAGTACTTTGGAAGATACATTACCACAAATCTTTGATTTACACTTTAAGTCAGGATGCCCCACCTCATATCTGCCACAAGTCTGTGACTTGAGTGCCAATGAAACCCTTAACAAATGAAAACCCAAACATAACTTCTTCAAGTTTGACTTTCTTGGCAAAACATGCAAGGTTATTGTAACACTCCCCCTCTTAATTCCCACCAAAACATAGGTTAGAATGAGGTTGTTACTATGATAACCTAAGATCCAAGGTAGCTTTATGGAAATGAGGTCTAAAAATTTAGATCTTCTTCAACTTCCTTAACACTTTAAATGAATGATATCATCATTTTATCCCATCGAGATGATTCTAACGATATAAATTTTGTCCCGATTCGACCTCTAGATCAGAGGTTATGACCACTTAAAGTTTAGTGCCATGTCATCAATCTACCATGTGGTCCCCCAATGGTGCCCACTTGGTTGTCCTAGTCAACCTCAACATTTCCACTTGGCATCAATATATTAGCTTCTGATTCGTTCACACACACACACACATATTTGTGAATTTTCGGTCTCCTACTACCACGTCACCCCAGATATAATCCTACATAGAGGAAACCACCCCCGTAAAAACTCAGTCGCAAGAGTCCTTAAACTGTCAAGGTTCAAGGTTCCAAGGACTTGCTACGTCACACCAGAGATGATCCCACCTTAGAGGAAACTCCATCTTGACAAGACCTCCATCCCGATGAGAATTCCATCTTGGCGAAAACTCACCTTGGTAGAAACTCCTCTCGGTGAAACATACACTCACCTCGGAAGAAACATATGCTCTATCCCACTCCTACCACATCATCTTGAAGGAAACTCACCTCGGTGGCAACCCATTTCAGAGAAAACACCATGAGACCATGCTCTTAATCTCCAAGGTTTGGATTTTATCAACAAATGACGGAAGGATCTTTTGTAACACCCTCCTCCCACATCTACCCAAGCAACCGACCAACTGGGGTAAACATGCGACGAGAGGCCACTATGATATAGTTCTACCTCATAAGTCATGTTAAGGAAGTGGAACTAATGGAAACACACCATACAAACATTAATCATCAACTACATGACCCTCAAGAACCAATCCAATACTTTAGACAGCTTGCCTTGGGGTCCCACTGATCTTTTGGACAACTTAAGCCTCATTCGTTGCCATTCTATAGGCATGAGGGCGACCAGAAACCTAAAGTCGCTCTCACAGGCTTGCTTTCCAGTGACCAGAGACCAAAACTGCCAGTGCTATGCCAACTGTTGAAAATGCAACAAGATGATGGAGCTTAGTGAAAAGAAGTCGCCTTCACTAAGTGGGCCCGCAGGCTATTTTTGGCACAAAGTCTATTTTTAGACATATGGATCATGGTCTATGAGTTGCAGATGCTATTTGTGGATGATTGGTCAAGTTGGTAAAAATAGATGGACCTCTATTTTTAGACATATGGGCGGAGTCTATTTTTTAGACTGCCAGGCTAAAAATAGAACAGTGGAATATTATTAGATCTTAATAATATTTGGACTATAAACATTATCTTATTCTCTTGGAGCACTTCAGTTCAAGCTCCAGATGTGGCACATGCAACTGCCAGAAGGAAATACACTTTTCTTGTGGGTTAACTTGAGCTATTGCATGGAGGACTTCAGTGATTGAGTTATGTGGAGTTGATTGAGGAGTTGATGGAGTTGTGTTCAGTTTGACTTAGTTGAACTAGTTGTATTTAGTCTAACTAACAAATACACTAGTGTTGAGTGGTGTGAATTAGTTATTAATTAATTCACTAATTATTAACTCATGAATCAACTGAGGAATCATCAGTTAACTCAGTGCGTGGACAGTTCAGTGGAGACAAGTGTTAGAGGTGAGTGAAACGACAAGACAGCTGTCAGTTGTGACTATAGTTGTGCATGTGATTTGCACAATCAGTGGGATTGAGTTGCCAATGCGGATTACGTAGTGTTACACAAAGGAAATACGAGTTTGGTTCAGCCATTCTCATCCATTCTCTATGCAGGATTGCGCAGTGGAGGCAATCAAGCAGCGGAGGAGATTTGAGCTAGTGATTGATTCAGATCTGAGCTAGTTTGTGTGTAACAGGTGGAGATAGTGCTGAGTACTTGTGAGGAGTATTGTACTATGTATTATTACATGTTCTCAATCAATATAATATATAGATAATTGGGGGTTTTCAGCTTTATGCTTTCCCCATTATATATTGTGTGTATATGTGCGATTAATGCTTCAATGTGCGTATGCGATTGTTTCTTAATTCCGCAAAATTGATGATCAACGTAGAGGAGGTTATGTATTATGCATGATTCCGCAAATAGTGTATAATCAGGATAATCTCTATGAATAAGTGTCATATTATTCAAAATTTCTACATGGTATCAGAGCTGGCTGATTTGTAGAAGAGATTTTTACATGATATCAGTGCGAAGTTGATCATCGGATCTATTATTCAGAAAGTGTTTACATTTTATTTCTTCAGACAAAGTTTGTAATCGGGCCAGGTAGCCTTTGGATTCATCCTTCTTTTGGAAGGTGAGATATCCGGTGAATGCCCATACAGTC
>APFE030273526.1:257969-268154 GCA_000404065.3 Pinus taeda | reverse complement strand
AGCTAGTGATTGATTCAGATCTGAGCTAGTTTGTGTGTAACATGTGGAGATAGTGTTGAGTACTTGTGAGGAGTATTATACTATGTATTTTTACATGTTTTCAATCAATATAATATACAACTAGTTGGGGGTTTTCAGCTTTATGCTTTCCCCGTGATATACTATGTTGATATGTGTGATTGATGCTTCAATGTGCGCATGCGATTGTTTCTTAATTCCGCAAAATTGATGATCAACGTAGAGGAGGTTATGTATTATGCACGATTCCACAAATAGTGTATAATCAGGATAATCTCTGTGAATAAGTGTCATATTATTCAAAATTTCTACACCAACAACGTTGGGATTTGAGCCACTTTTTTAGGCCCAGAGCCCATATCACTGCCTAGAATTGAACCATCTCTTCAAATCAATAAATTAACATGGAAATGACAATATTAAAGCAAATACTTGTTTAAGACCTCTACTGGACCCCTACTAGCCATGATAGGTATTTCGTCAGACATATCATGAATATGTAATCTACAGGTGTAAATAACAGTTTTGAGCACAGGGGTCTCATACTTAGCTCAGAATCGCTAAGAACCATTGATGCCTCAATACATCAACTGCCATTTCATCCATTAGGTCATATATACATTTATCATTCAATTACAAGTAAGAACATGATGAAATCCATACATGGTTGTTGTCATAAAACACATACATAACCAGCGTAATAGTAATATAAATACTCATGAAAGTACAACCATATATACCACATATAATCCATCAAAATGCTCATAGAAATACAAGGAGAAATAACCTTTCATTAATGATGCAAAATCCAAACTCGGGACGGGACTTCCACATTCCATCTAACCGTAGAATGGTTGAGCCAAATTTCTCTTAAGCCATTCACCTTCGTGCCATATTCCAAGCATGAATGTGGGATCTCATAGAACACATCAATCAAAACTCATATAGGGCTTCCAGAGGCCATCCACCTCAACCCTTCAAACAATGATTCCACCTCACAGTTGTACATCACAAAACCATCATCAAATCGGTCTTTATCCCAACCATCCAGGGCTCTAGAGCATTCGTCCAACTCAGCTACGGGACTAGTAATTCAACCCACAACTTTCACCGAGCTTTAGAGCGTTTGTCTAACCAAGGCTACAGGACTAGTAACTCAACCCACTAAGGGCTCCAGAGCGTTTGTCCAACCCAGGCTACGAGACTAGTTGTTTGGTCAATCTAGTGTCCTAAATTGCTCTACATAAATTATCAATTCGGGTATCATAAACTGATAAAGTTAAGTGCACTGTTTGTGCTAGATGACCCTTCTTACTTCGTTGTTTTTATGTTTTATGTTGTTTTGGGGGTTTTTGGGTCCTTTAATCCCCAATGAAGCACAATGTAACTATCAAAATCTTAAGTCTAACTTTTGTAAAGACCGCTAAAAATCTAAAAATGAGAAACAAAAGAGCTTAAGGAAGACTTGAGAGCAAAGTTTAAGCAAGAAATGAAAACATAGTGTCTATTCCTGTTTTATCATTATTCCCAAATCATGATCATAAAAACTGAAAGTGAAATTGCAACTAGTGTCTAATCTATCATAGAAACAAAGCTAAATGAAATACTTAATTACCCTGCCTCTCAATTTTGGGAGAAAATCTCCTTATGATGACATTTGAGGATTTCTGTACTTCATTATTCTAAGAGAAAATAAATGCAGGAATGCATAAAAGACTCATTGCATGAATGAAGGATTCAACCACTTAGTTTAAGATGAGATATCAACTAGAAGGGCTCTTCAGAAACATTCATTAACACCATGAGTCAATAAACTAGCAATAAAATGACAAGAACAGTAATGGCACTGATCAGTCTATTAGAAAATTGAAAGACTAGTAAAGTAGTAAATGAAATAAACTAAATTATACTACTAAATTTCAACTTCTAACTGCTGATAAAAGCTATAAAGAAATTAAGCAAAAAGTAACTATTCTGCACTAAAAGAAGCTATTCTGCATTAGTGAAAAAATGATAAAAGTTGCATTATAAACGAGGTTAGTACCGAAATGATTATGAACACTGTGATGAATTTGCAGGTTGACTAGAAAAGACAAAACAAAATGAAATAAAACCTCATTCAATGTAGGGGCCCTCTACAACTGATCAGGTTATGCATGCTTTAATCAATCTCCAAGAAACTCTTTTAGATATCCATAAAACACACGGTCTTCATATTAAAAACAGGGAAATAAGTTTCAAAATTACAAAGTGATAAGTCTGTGCTTAATACATAAGGAAATTCGAACTCCTTTTGAGTACTTTACAACTGATATTTAAAGAAAAATCCTAACTGTCCTTTGAGAGAATTTAGCTACAGGTGGTCCACGTATTACAACAGTTCTGCGTGAATGGATTGATCAGCTACAAGTGACTTTAAGTCAGCAAGGTAGTTGCGTGAAATAGTTATTACCGGTGGCTAGTTCAAGTTAAATGCTGCAATAGAAGCTGTCAGATTTATTAAATAGCCACGAAGAATGGACACAGAGTCCTATTGCTCCTGGGCTTCTTCATTTGACTCCACCTTTGATTGTGGTCTTGAGCTGGTTTCTTTGTCGATTTGGACTGGTTGACTAGGATAGGATCCATGTCATGACCATTCAAGAGATGCCCATGTGGCTGGTTTCCTCGTTTGACACCTGTAACCTGTTGAAGCATGAAGGTAGCTGTGGAACAACCGATTAGCTGCAGAATAGGCTGTGTTCTGTAGCTAAAAGACAAAAAATTATTCAAATAGCAAAACATAAAAGTATAACATGTAAATCACTAAATGTCATCCTTAAGGAAGTATATACTGGTCATTGATGATAAGAATGCATTTTCTTCATGGAAAAACAAAGAAAAGGGATGAGAAGAGTTGTTAGGGAAAGAGTAGTTTTGAGGCTCAACACTAGTAACTCAACCCAAGTTGTTCTAGGTCTCCAGAGTGTTTGTCCAACCAAGGCTACAAGACTAATAACTCAACTCAAACTAAGGAAACATGAGAACCAACCAAAAACACAATAAGGAAATAAACCCACAATCATCATGGTTACCGAGGAAATGGCAAGGCCAGGCAATCCACTGTCAATCCGACCATCCTCCATGCCAATGACAGATCACAACCAAAAATCCACATGCATTTGTCGTGCATGCCAAAACTAGTGAAGGAAACATACATGCAACTTAGTATTTATAAGAAAATCTGATGTAGCTGCTGATCCGGATGCCCTCTTGCGTTTTACTATTCTTCCTTTGCCTTCCTGCTTCAAGAACCCAATTATGCCACACCCTCCAAGAGTGCTCCAAGAAAACTCTAAGCCTCCAACACTATGAGAGAGAGAATAATGAGAGAGAGCTCTAACACTGAAATGACAAAAGGTTACCAACTGATCCTCATAAGCCTTTTTATGAATGAGGCCTCTATTTTCTTCATTTTCCATTATTTTCCTTCATTTTCCACCTCGCGTGCAACTTGTGACCTTTCACCTCCATTTTCTCCTAATTTCCATTATTTTCATAAATAAATGTGCCAAAAATGCCATTTTTCCTTTCAAAAGCCTTATCCATTGCCTTTGCCAATTTCCTTAGCCATAACCAATCACAAGTGATCCCCATCATTAGGATTTTTCCCAACATTCAACTTCGAATAAGTGTATGATCATCTGTGGTTATTATTTTGCCTTTATTTACTTTTATTACATGGAATTTTCACCAGGGCTGTTACAACTTTCATTACGTAATGGGGATAACTCTCTGTCTTGGAACAAAGTCTCGTAGTAAACTTCAACAACAAGGGCCCAGAAAGTCCCATACTTGTATGTCCCATCACACTGTACAACACGTACACATACACAATGTACCACAACACATACACCTATACCCGATGTACAATACGACACATGCATCTACACATGGCGTACAACACAATGAATACGCCTATACCCAATGTACAACTCAACACATACACCTACACCAAGTGTACAACACAATTCATACACCTGCACCCGGTGTACAACACAACACATACACCTACACTCAACGTACAACTTAACACATATGCCTATACCCAATGTACAACTCAACACATACACCTACACCGGATGTACACCACAACACATACACATGCACCCAATGTACAGCTCAAGACATACACCTACACCTGGTGTACAACACAATATATACACCTGCACCTGATGTACAACACAACACATACACCTACACTCGGTGTACAACACAATACATACACTTGCACCCGGTGTACAACACAACACATATACATACACAAAGTACAACACAATGAATACACATGTCATGATACAATGTCTACACAATACACATAACACAATACCACATGTACATAACACTACGTGCACAACGTGTACACAACGCTGCATGCACGCAACACCACATGTGCACAACACCACATACACACGACACCACATGTACAACATGCACACAACACCATATGTACAAAACATGCACACAACACCATATGTACACAACACTATTTATAAAACATGTACATAGCACCATACATACATAACACCACATGTACATAGCACCATATGTACACAACACCACATATACAACATGTACATAGCACCATATGTACACAACACTGCATGTACAACATGTATATAGCACCATATGTACACAACACTGCATGTACAACATGTACACGACACCAGTATTGCACATCCGGAGACCACATTGCCTCTACCAAGCAACCTTGCTTCTAGTGTCTTTCCAGTATCCATGCTTGTCCCAACATGCCACAGATCACACTGCTTTCATTTCGTTCATGTATCCATCAACATTACCTATCCATAACATAAACATAGGCATAATATAAGCATATAATATCAAATCATATCCACGTGATATTGACCTCAGATATTTTTCAGGGCTACTCTTCCCACTTGATACCAGGAACCTCTTCATGTCGTTCACTTGCATAAACATTCATTCCTCCACAATAATGATCCATGAAGACCATGTCAGACAACAACATACATACATACATACATATAAACATTAACATAAAACAATCATGACCCCTAACAACCCTGTCAGACAATGGCAAACATACATATATATACACATATATACATAGTAGCATAATCATGATCACGAAATAATTACCAAATATCATAAGGTCAAGGTTAAGAGAAATCCCTTTATTCATGCACAACATGCACAACGTTGAGAACAACAATTCCCAACATGGCGAAGGCATATGACGCCTCAAATCCTTTTACTTTACCTTTCCTGTTACCTTTCTCATGACTTTCCTGCCACTATCCATTTACCCCAACGGACCCAACCAATCCAACTGGTTTTTATATTCTGGCCTTTAGCTACCCTTTACTCACGCACCAAGCTTCATCCGAGTCTTACATTACTTGTTGGGTTTCATTTAGCTTCCCCCAAGCTCCATTAACTTTCCTCTTCCCCCAACCAATTCCCAGGACCCTCAAAACATAAAATATAAGAACAAAAGGAAAACAAGAAGAAAATCAAACAACAATACATTTTAACAAATAAAGAGGCATGGCCATGCACTAGTAAACAAAAAGAAAATCAAGCGCAAACAAATTACACAATCACAAAAGATAGAAAATACAAAACTAACAACAAACACCATGACTCAACCCCATGGTTCCCAATGCTTCCAAGGGAAAGCTCAACTCGAGCCTCCTTCAAGATTTCATAGAAGTCTCTTTTTCCATGCAATCCCCTACATCATGCTGCCATAAACACATAACTGCCAATGCATAAGTAAACATAACTATATACCAGTTACCTTGCTTGTTGTACCCAACATGCTGACTATAACTGAACACATACATATATCATCTCTCAAGGGACTCCATTCCTCTTGACGAATCCATCTATAACTAGAAACTAGCTGTTATACCTGCCAAATGCATGTTTAGGAATATAGTACATATCCACATAATGTCAGACAAAATCAAGGTTAAGAAGACTTCCTGTATTCATGCAAAGCACTCATTAATTTTGAATTGTTGTATCCAAACATAGCCAAAGGAATTCTCACCCAATTCCTTTCTTTTACCTTTTATCTTGTTGCAATTGAGTCTTATTACATGTTATCGCATCACCCAACTATTAGTTATATAAAAAAAATCATTTGTTACCTTGTCATGCTAATACCAAGCATGTTGCTCTACAACTACTCACACATGTCAGTCACATGTTCCAAAGATCAAGACATCACACGTGTTAATTTGAAATCAGCCTTACCAAGACTAACAACCATGTCATAATATACATTCAACTCACAATCATTAGTCATAATACTACAACTAGCACCCACTTGCATTCAAGTATATATCAGCGGTCTCAACACATATTGTGTTAGTACAACCGTCTTAAAACAAGATCATTCCTTCATGAAATATAACATATTAGAAACATACCATGTTAGATAAACCAAATAAATTACATAATCAAACTCATACCTCAAAGTATCCCAGGGGAGGCTATCACATCTACACATGTCAGTCCAGATTAATACGACACAATATCACAAATATATTGGCTCAACCTGAGTATCATAACCATATCCATCTGCACAAGCCAATCTATATTAACATGATACATATAACATCAAGATCTTAACTGCAATGACCATAATCATCATGTGTATGACCACAATGCATATAACAACAAATCAACTACCATGCATGACTATCTGACACATGTGCACATGACTGCACTAATCAACTAGCATCTATCATGCATGTGACCATAACAACAATAGAATGAAAGGCATATACATAACCAAAATGCATATAAAAAATCATTAACCAACATACTTGCATGCCCAATATACAAACTTGTATGACGATATGCTCTTACCCCAAGGTTTAGTGCTACAACCTCGCCCTAATAATCTGCATCTCTTGCTCTATCTCAGCCAACACATTAGCATCTGTTACACAACTTTTTCTCACTGTCCATGTACTCCCCGTTCCACAATCCCGGAGGGCCTCTACAATGACCCTCATGTGTTTTCCCATCATGAATAAACTCCCATTATGTCCCTCTTCATGAGCAAAACATTTCCCTTTTGCATCATTTCCTAAGAATCTTCCTTCTACCCCAGTTTACAAGACCGATGCTAATGACTAGTTCATCCCCCGCGTCGATCTGCGGAGTTTAACACTGGGACTAACGTCAATCAGTGCTACTGAGCCTTGTCTCAATCGCATCTATCCTATTTTGGCAAGTTTTTTAAATATGGAGTCAAAGCTTCCAGGTCTAAAAGCTTCATAACGGAAGTCTGGTAAATGGTTGGGTTGATTGGAGCCGAGGAAGTCAGTTTGGGTTCCTTTCCCCTATTATGATGGAACAAACCCAAGAGATAAGGCCTCTCCCACGATAAGAGGAACCATATCCCCTCCATCAAAGCTATATAAGCCCCTCCTTTCCCAAGATGAACTAGTTTTGTTTGGATGTAGTTTTAGTATTGGTGTTTTTGGAGCTTGAATGATCAGCAAGACATCTATAGCTTGTAGCTTTCTAGTTTATGTTTGAGGGAGAATAATGTGTTTGGTTTGGTTTGAGACTAAAGGGAAGAGGCCCTAAAACTTCCATTATTGGGGCTATCCATGAGATGCTAGCAAAAATGTGGGAACCCAGATACGTCGGAGGAGACCAACAACGTCAAGGCATTGGTTGTAATCTCTTTCTGAACTTATGTGAATACAACTATTGATTGATTTCCTACATTGAAGTGTTATCTTACATTTTATGGCTTAATAATCCTTGAACTGTTAAGTAGGCTGAATGAAATATTGTATGCTATCACGTTTGTTGTTGTTGTTTGTTTGCTTGTTTCAGGTATTCGAAGGAAGGAAATGGAAAGTCGCTGGAGTGAGGAAGCATGATCATCACCAAGTGGAATAAAGTTCTAAGAGTTACGCCCTATTATTTGGTTCTAGCTTAAGGAAGTTTTCCATAGATTGTTTGTTTGTGGCTAGACGCTTGTAGAGCCTCTAACTTACACCTCACCATCCACTATTACCTACTGTTTTTCATCACTTACCTCTCTCTTTTGCCTCATTTTCAATGTAAAACCACCCAGATCATTACATTAGATGTCATTAAGCATGATCAAGTGAGCTTTGCTAATGTGTGACTGTTTGTTTAGATTTGATATTTAAGGCATTCCGAGCCTCTGCCGATTCGCAGCCATCTGGTGATTCCGCGCCATCTGGTTGATCGCAGCCTTTTGTTAATCTTCAAGTTTCACGTGCATTTTGCCAACATGAGCCACATGGGCACTTAGGAACAAGGTGCTTGAGGTTCCTGTGCTATTGGTTCAGCCATCCACGTCATCTGCACCTCCGGTCAACAAGGGTCAAGTTACGGTCAACAAAGGCAGCTTAACGGTGATGCATAAGCTGTTGGGTCACGTCAGTCCAAACGGTGACTTGTCCGTGTTACGCAGGTTGTGGGAGACATAATCCAACTCTGGATTCAATGCCCATAACGACCAGAACCTCCAGCTATCCACGCAGGCTCATGACATGTTAATTAAACCTTTATTACGCATGACAGTCAGTTATTTTTCAGTTTTAGCTGTACGCGTTAGGCTATCCTTCAGATGCCTATAAAAACTTGCGTCTGCGTACGCTTAGATAACTTTTTTATTGCTGTGTTTTTATGAACTAGTTATAATTTTAGTGCATTTCAAGACTCTGTTTTAATAGTGCTGTTCTAGCACTCTTGACTGTGATTTTCTGCACATGGAGTAATAGAAGCAGTGCTGTTCTGAAGTTTTCAATACCTTGAGTCTTCTTTGGGTTATATGAATGGAGGGTCCCTGTTCATGTTAGCCTTGTATAGTATTTTATGTTCAACATTTCTTTATTTCCATTCAGCATTTCCTTTTCTTGATACATGTACAGCGTAATTTACTTTTATGTTATTTCATTTCCAGCCTTTATTTTAAGCTGATTAGCATTGTTCTTTTGCAGGTTTTTAACCCGGGATTGCTTGTGTTTATGTATTTGCTTTATGTCTAGTGGTAGTTTCAGTTGACAGATTCATAGTTGCTGCCTTTACTTTATTTTCATAGCTGATTTTTAGTTTTATTTCTCAAATCTGTCTGCTAACATATGAATGGTCTCTTTATTATAAATTTTTTATCTTTTTGAGATCAGAATACTAATCACTTGCAGCTGGCTTTGGGTACTTTTTAGACTAATCTGTAACTACTTTCTAATCGTGTCTTACACAGTACTATGTGTTAGAGGCAGAGAGTTAGAAAGAGCAAAACATTATAACTAGTCTTTAAAAGTAGATTTTCTCATTCTTTATCATTTCTTAGACTTATCTTTAGCTACTTCCTAATCGTGTCTTACACAGTACTATGTGTTAGAGGCAGAGAGTTAGGAAGAGATAAACATTATCATTGGTCTTTTAAGTGATTTTCTTACCTTTTATTTGCAGCAGCATGAATGGTGTCTAATGCCATTAGAAAGTGGTTCTTTGCTTTCAGTTCATTTTAATTCATTTATTTCCTTCAAGTTTTTCCTTTTCAGCAAGTAGTTAGAAACCACTAATCACACACCTTCACTCATCTAGAATTCACCTTACACACACCATCACTCATCTGTTTATAAATACATCACTCCATGTTAGGAAGATAAATTAACCACAAACAACACCCCAAACGACAAAAAAGCTCTAAGAGGTTGCTTAAGTACATATAGTACACCTTCACTTCATCAGCTTACGAGCCCCGGGTTGACAATTAATGACATCAATTTAGGAACACTAAATTGACTAAACATTTTGGCGCCGTTGCCGGGGAAGTGAAATTAAGTAGCCATATTCTTAGAAAAAAAAACATAAAATTTCAAGGAAAGAAGTTGATAACTTATCAAAGTATGCTCTCCTCTTGCACTGCAAGGTGATCTGGAGGATCAGAAAAGAGAAAGTTATTGATTTGGTAGTTTCTTGAGTATGCTCTCTTCTTGCACCTAGAGTGAACTGGAAGATCAGAAAAAGAACTATTAACTTGACTTGAAGAAAATAATAAAAAAAAAAATGACATGCATAAAGCTAGAGATTCTAGAGGAAGGTTTTTAGCTAGAGCTCGAAGTTCAATTTTTA
>APFE030273526.1:127519-234865 GCA_000404065.3 Pinus taeda | reverse complement strand
GGGTCATCTTATTTATGGCAGCTGATATTTTTATTGGATCCCTCTCATCGAGAGGTGTAGGATTGATCTAAAGATCATTCGATTCCGATAAGTATTTATGAAGTTATGAATTCATTTATATTATAAGACAAATTGTCAAGTCGGCCAGCATCTTATGTAGGCTCGGAAGCCCAATAGTCATGTCTATTCATCATCTACGTTTTAGTATAAATAAGAGAGGACTTGAAGTCATTTGAGACACACACTTCATGTGATCTCCTCTCCACGTCTTGGGTTTTTGGTGAAGGAGAGACAGTAATGAAGATACGTTGGGCCAAGTTTAATGCCCTAGCTGCAGATGAAGCCCTAGTTATAGACAACGTAATGCCCTCAACGTGATGCCCTAATTCATGTCTATGGAGACATCTATACATAGACATAAAAGACCTTCTACACAGGCAGTGGAAATATATATACGCTGGTAATGAAGATATATATATACGCTAAAATGCCCAGCAATATATGTATGCACAACAGGGAGACCTTACGCAGTTAATAGATGGAGATATTACGCAGTTAATAGATGGATACATTACGCAGTTACTAGAGGGAGACCTTATGTAGTAAATAGAGATATATACACACATCATTCAAGGGATATATACACAATAACATATAAATATGCACAACAAGGACTCCTTCACGCAGAAATAAAGACACTCACTCCTTACACGCAACACAGATCTTGAGGACTCCTTCATGCTTATTTCAAGAGTGATGAAGGAGCTAAAGATATGCATTACAGTGGGCTATGGTAGTCTGCGCATGAAGCAGCCACAGTAAGGGTTGACTGCACCTGAGGTTTAGGTGCAGTCACAACCTCGATACATGGAGCAGTGAATAAATCACTGTATGATGTCACCGCAACAAGTCAAAACTGATAACAGTTATAGAGAAAGTAACACTCTCCTCCTCGGTGGTATTCATATCCATGAATAGGATCATGACAACGTATTCTTGTGGCAAAGAGGAGCTATGAAATCCTACATCATGACGTATGGGCAGCATGATGTATGAGATCATGGGCAACGTAATGAGCAGCATGATGATATGAGCATGGGTAGCATGATGATGAATGAGATCATGAGCATTGGTAGCTTGATGATGAATAAGACCATGGAAGATGCAGCATGATGAGCAACATGAAGATGAGAGTAGATCAATCATCAAGGTTCAACACATGTGACAATACAGGAAGGTGTCACAAGGTAATGTGCAGTAAATAGACGATGTTAGAGCCTAGATTTACCTTCACGCTGAAAAGGTAAGATTCTAGGTCCACATCAAACCACGCTCAGCCTATAAAATCCTAAGCTTATCATCCACGGCTTAGAATCATCACATGTACTGGGGTGATTGCAAGTTAGCTTTCCCGTTAATGACACTAGATCGAAGATTGATTGAAGTAGCATTTATCTACTTGCGCTAATGCAAAGCAAAAGCGTTTCGAAGGCTACCTGGCTAATCTTCAGACTCCGTCTGTAGTTTCACAACGATGAATACTAACACACAATCAAATTAAGTTCCCCAGCTAAGTCGCCACTATGTTAGAGCCTAGATTTACCTCAGGCTGAAAAGGTAAGATTTTGGTCCACATCAAACCACGCTTAGCCTCGTAGCTAGCCCTATGAGGACAGGAGAGGGCTCTCTCCGGGTCAATCTCAGCAAAGGATAATCAGATGGGCTTGAGATGACTGATATAAAAGCTAATCTTAGGCTAGGTATGAAGTATAAGGATTTGATTTGAATTTTTGGGGGTTTTGAATCGGAAAAGGGAAAGACAAATTTGGGTCCGGGGATGAGACACAGTTTTTGCAGAGTTCTGATTGGGGCAAGGAAGGAAATCATTTTGATGATTTCAGAGCGAATAAATGGATGGATCAGACTGGTGAGGAGCCAAGGAGGGCAAGAGAATCTCAAGAGTCCTCCTCAAACAGATGAAAACATTGAAAATTAAACAAAAGTTCAAAGCAGAGCACAACAATCCAGTGAATTCTACTTTAATCACTCATTTGTTTAATTTCAGAAGTAAAGGGAAGGGAAAATGATACACATAAACATCAATTAACTTACAAGTACATAGAGAAACACACCATCGAAACACAGAGCCACATGGATCCCAACAAGTGCTGCAAAACCCTGGTCTTTCCTTAGCCAAAAATGCAGAGATAGAATGTGCAATGATGTGCCAAGCAATCCCAAGTGTCCAACCCTGAAAATGACTCAGAAGATACATGATATAGACCATGCCTCTAGGGGTTGAGCTCATCATTCTGGGAGCTGTTTCAACCAATTATAAACAAAGCACTAAAATCTAGGCAATCAAACAACTTGCCTCTATAAGGTAGGAAACTGATTCATTCATTAATTTTTCACTTTTTAATGAATGAATCCTCTAGAACAAGTAAAAATATGCCAATATTACTTCATGATCCTTCAATTACATCAAGATAGGTCAAAAATTACATCACAAAGCAAAACTAGTCAAACTGGCCGAATTTCTGAGCTGGAAGGTGAAAAATTGGGCAAAAATCCTCTATGCGTCGCGCCAAATCCTCTATGCATCACGCCAATTTGGAGATGAATTTGAGGCACTTTCCGAAGTCCAAATTGAGCCCAAGATAGCTTGTTGGAAAGCCCTACTTGTCTACTTTCTAGCCCAAGTGGAATTTTTCAATTTGGTGTCCATTAGCCCCTCCAAAACTTCAATCTCCCAAGACTGCTTCCTGTGTGTCAAAATAGGGGCAGTGAGGTCATTTTTTGAGTGTTTTTGACCTCTTGTGGACTCAAAACTTGCCCAAAATTCTTGGCCATGCACCAGCAGTCATGATGTTTCATGCCAAATCAAAAAATATAAATTTTTTTTCCGTTTGGAGCTCCCTAGCAAAAGCGAGCGCCACGTGGCGCGGCGCACAGGGAAGCAAACCCTGTTTTTCAGTGCAAAAATTTTCAAAAATACAAAAATTGCTCCATTTTTTTTGAAATTTGGGTTGTACCTTCTCTATCAAGTGTCATGCTGGGCTAAAGAGGCTTTAGCCAATATCCAAAGACGATCATGCTCCTTTTGCCTCTTTTGCTTCCTTATTGTCTTCTTCAATTTCGCCTTTAGACTCCTTATTCGTGCCTTGGAACTCATATTGCGCGCCCTATAATGGAAAGCCATGTGTCTCAACAATGCTTTGTCCCTATCGGCCTTCTCCAACAGTCTCTCCAGGTGGATGTTGATTCTCTCGAGCCAAGACTCCCGATCATCATTAATCTCTTGTTCCAATGAAGTGAGCTCAATCCTCCGCCTTTGGGCAGCTTGGCGATTCTCGCAGATGTTTTGCAACTCCATGATTGCCTGCTAATCTTCGAGCTATTTGTTCCTCTGCTCCAAGTATTTCATAGTCCACTTAGCCCTCTCCAAGTCAAGGGACAAGGCTGTGATCTCTGTCTGCTGCTCCTGGATGATCTCTCTAAGATGTGCATTTTGAGAGCCCATGTCTGTAAGATCATCTTGAACGAGAATGAAATCAGTCTCTCGCTCACCTGAAGGCCCCTCGTCCTGCATTGGCCTCTTGCCTCTGTCCTGTACTTGTGATGCTGATGTCGAAAGCGAGGCCCCTTCCACCCCGCGTGGAGATAACACTCACTTTGCTGCTGCAAATAACTGTCTCGTGCCCTTCTGATATGTAATGAAGACATGTATAGTAACAGTGTGTGGATCGTGGCCCTCTTGCTGATGAGAAGGTCCACCAGTCTCATGCCCAACCTCTGAAGGTGCTCTGAAAAAGTCACGAGAGATGAAATCATCCCAAGTGATACCCTGTAATCCAAGCTGATGAACCACCAAAATCTTGATGAGAGCAAAATGGAAAATGCTGTTGAACTGCTGCTCAGGGGTCTTGTGCTGCACAAGGGCGGTCATCCTCTCTATGTTCCGGCATATGAAATAAGGAATGTTCATCATCCTTACCTAGGTGAAATGCATGAGCAACTTGATGTGATAAGCATATACTAGGGAGAAGCAACCTTCACAACTGAAATACTTCATGATTAATTTCATTATTGGAGCATATTCATCTTTGAGATATCGGAACGGGAACACTCTCTTGAGCTGCCTCAAGAAACCGGGTTTAATATATGGCTCATAATGTTGCCGGTCAATCTTCTGCTTCTTGTTCCATGGTTCTCCGATGTTCGGTATGCCAGTTGCTAATGAGATAGAATCTGGTGTAAGTGTGAAAGTGACACCAGCCAAAGTAACTCAATCACCATGTAAATGTAACACAAATAAGCGAGCCAACTCCTGATGGACTTGAACAGTAGCAACCTTTTCACAAAATTCATAACATGACTGAAACTGGAAACAAGAAACGGCAAGAGGGCAGGCCTGCAATTCTGTAAGGGTGGTCGGTTCTTCTCTAACATGTCTGCCACCTTTATGAGGCCTCCGGGTTGCATGTCCCTCCGTGGGTGAGTCACTTTGGGTCTCTACTTCATAATCAAATGAATGACCGGATGACATAACTGCTGCTGTACAAACTGCCTTGGAGAAAAATATGCTGGTGATAAAAGTGTGTTGGACTGCTTTGTTTGTGATGTGGTTGAATTCTGCCACCAAGGGGAAAAATTGCAACAAGGGACTGTTAGGAATGGGGAAAAATAGTAAGGGATTTAAGGAAAATTGGGAGAAATTTTGTTTAGGGAAATGTAGGGGGGGAAATAGTAAGGGATTTTGATGTATAGGGTAGGGGTTTGGGGTTTTTACATATGGAAATGTGTGGGAGGGAATTGGAAAGAGGATGTAGGAGAAGGGATTAATGAACCTAGGGGGGGTAGGAAATTAGGGAATGATTAAAACAAAGGAGAAAAGGGAGGGAGGAGTGACTTTGGTGGCAAAACAATGAATTTGAAACCCTGACAACAAGTTTTCTTGAGGTATTTTAGAGGTAGGGTTTGATATGTTTGTTCAACCATTAACATCCATAAACCACCATAGCTTATCACAAACTTGGATGAAACATCAAGAAGAAGGCTCTACCTGGAAAATCCATGCAAGTGATTGGCAATTTGGCGAAATTTCAAGCAAATTTTGGCTTTCTGGTGTATGCGCCGCGCCTCATACCCAGTGCGCCGTGCCACCTGCTCTATGCGCCGTGCCGGCCAAACTTCCTCCAACTTCACCCAAATCGCGCACTAACTCAACCAATTTGCTTTGAATGGATTTTCTTTGAACTTAGCATGCAAATGACATTGATCTTCATGGAAAAATCTCTATAAAGACATGGATTTGATTTTTGATTCTTGAAAACCCATTTTTGTAATGTTTGGCATTGACACTTTTTGACATTTTAATACAACTGTGTGATTTGAATTTCCTTTTTGATTTTTGACTGAAATGATGAAATTCTTGGCAATTTTTTGCAGGGATAGCTGACATGGAATTTGGCAAAGGAGACCAGGGCTACGCCTAAAGAATTCAACGACTGAATTTTTTTTGAAAATTATTACAAAAGACGAAATGTCGAATTTTCTTCAAAATAGAGTTTTGAAGAAAAGTCATGATCCATCCAGATGACGATGAAAATATGTGGAATGCCAACTTATTAAGAACCTCCCTCTGGCCTGCTGGCTTTATTGGACAACTTGAAGACACAACTTGTGAAACCCTAGACCTAATGACTGAAACGACACTCGCTAATCAAAAGACTAAAACAGGACTGTAATTGAATCAAAAACTTGATTTTAATGAACAAACCTGAGCCAGTAATGCAAGGCATGAGGGATAATGAATAACAAGACCCTTCCGTTAGATTATGACATGCTCCTAGCAGAATGCAACTGAGTGAATCGAGCGAGACACCTAAAAAATGAAATGCAATAAGAGACATGATCTCTGATGGAGGGATGTAAAGACCGACTCTAACGGAAGAGATGCAACACTATGATAGGTGAACGAGTCACCTTAGAGAATCAGTTGAAGTAATATGTCTTCAACTGATCTCATGCGATATCAAAAGTCAAAATATTGACTTCTACTGTAAATGTACTATCTCTCCCACTTTCTCTGTTGAACTTTGAAGAACATAAAAGAAGAATAGATCAAGGGTTTCCCCACATTGGGGTTTGTCCCTGACTGGCGCCACATCTTGAGTCCTCTTGTCTTGGCTTGTCTTCTGCAATTTATATGTGTGTTCTATCTACAGTTTACTTTATGCTGATGTGATTGCTAATCTGGAAAAGAAATTGAAATAAATTGCTCTAACATAGAACATACCTAAAATTAACACTTGTGAACCCAACCGCCGATTGCGATAATATTGTGGACCCGATGGATTCATTAAAAAGAGTTCATTGAATATCGCATCTGCCTATCGGAACTTTCATATCGCAAGTTATAAAGGGATGTCACATTAAAAACTCTGATCACGATATTATTGCGGACCCGCTGCACCATTATAACATGACTTTATACAAGATCGCATCCGCAGTATCACTAGTTTCTAAGGGATGTCAAACTGTTGATTGTGATAAGGCTGTGGACCCGACGGATTTATTAACAACAATTTAGTATCATATCGCATCCGCTCCGTCAGTAGTAGGAAATCGGCTATGTTATGTGCAAACCTCTGAAAGTTGCGATTTCGGGATTAAAGGAATAACTCTGATTTTCTTGAATGTTGCGATTGCGATTAAGGTGATGATGTGGCATGTGGGACCTCCATGTGGGTATAACAACTCTTATATGGTTTCTGTGAATAATCAAGTCTATGGATAAAAGACCCTCCGATATATATATTTTAATATACAAGTCAGCCTCCCTCCAATAGACGTGTCCTTTGGTCATTGGTGAAACTCATATAAATATGAGTTAAAACGCTTCAGTTCTGAGTATCTATTTCGGGCATAAAAATAGAGCATAAAGAAGTTCACAACTCATGAACTTGAAGAGACAGAGGAAGCCGAAGGAACAGTAGAAAGAAAGTCGAAGGTCGAGCGAGCGAAAAAGGAAGCCAAAGGTTGAGTGAACGAAAGTGGAAGCCAAAGGTCGAGTGAGCGAAGAAGGAAGCTGAAAGGTCCAGCGGAAGAAAAAGGAAGCCAAAGGTCGAGCGAACGAAAAGCGGAAGCCGAAAGGTCTAGCGGAAGAAGAAGGAAGCCGAAGGTCAAACATTCTATTGACTGGGTTATTTATTGAAAAGACGGACCTGTGTTTGACAGTGATTCAGATAACAGTTCGAAAGGATGCTCTGCAGATCTAAGAATATTATCTGAGTATGAACAGGGTTGTTTTTTAATTGAACGCACAATATGAAACCATGACAATCACTCCTCTAAAGAAGTCACTCCTAAAGCAGTTACTCCTGAAGCAGTCACTCCTGAAGCATTTACCGTGACAGTGAGAATAGAGGCTTGAAACAGAGAGTTGTTTTTGTGCAGAGCTTAGTGCAGTTCATTGTAGACACATTGAAGTTGTGTGAAGACTATTGTAGATCATGATGGATATTTGAAATCATCAAGAGGTAACTTTGCAGACTCTGTTTGGGCAATATGAAGAATTGTGAATACTCCTTCATATGGAGACAGGTTGTCATTGTTGTAGCAGTGAAGCTGTAGACTAATAGAACACAATGAAGAAGATTTTGAGAGCAATGTAATACAATCAAAACATTCCTTGACAAGATAGAGTCGGATCCCTTGGGGTTAGTGCCTCAGAATTGGAAGGATTGGTGTCCTTGCAGTTGGTGCTCCTAAATCCAAGGTTGGTGCCTTGACAAGATAGGGTTGGAGCCTCAGAATTGGAAGGATTGGTGTCCTTGGAGTTGGTGCTCCTAAACACAAGGTTGGTGCCTTGAGAAGATAGGGTTGGTGCCCTAGAGGTTGGAGCCTCACAAAAGATCAAGTTGGTGCTTGGCAACAGGTTGGAGCCTTATATATATTGTACCTGATTTATTGTAAAGATTATATTAATAAAAGCTTTTATTCCTATTGTTCGTTTTGTGTTCTAAATATAAATGATTTAACTGGTAAAAATAACAATTGAAAAGGAATACTGATTCACCCCCCTCTCAGTATTTCCAACATGAAGTTGATCTAGAAAGTCCTTTCCAGTACCTTAGAGCTTGCATGCCTCAATGGAAAGTTCTTCGCACTTGACGACAGGTTCTCATCATTGGCCTTTGATCGAATGATTTCAGGGGTGTTCGACTTTAGTTCCTTATTCGCACCTCGTGAATTTTGTTGTTGGTACCTTGAGAGCCATTGCCATTATTGGTGGTTTCTCTCACGCTTGTTAATGGTTCACATCATTGACCGATAATAAAACGACTTTCCAACATGTTTGACTTCAACACATTTATTCACATGTTAGAATTTGTACTTTGATCGGGCCATGTTGGAGCGCAAGTCCTTGGGCTTAGATTACAAAAGTCCAGGTTGAGAGGAGTAATGAGTCATTCATGATTATATACATGATTCTTTAGACGAATGGCTACACCCATGCCATGGATCTATTTCATATGATCCCTCCAGTCGGATGGCTGCGTCCATGCCAAGGATCCATGCACATGATCTTTTTCTTGATGGATAGCTGCGCCTATACCATGGATTCATGTATTGTTATATGCCTCATGTCTATCAGGGATGACTATCATATTTTAGATATGTACATGTATGCTTACTTATAGGTTTTCTGATGACGGACTCTGGTTCCCCGCATATGCTTGTAAAGCATTTCACCCCTCACTCTAGTTCGGCCTTCATGCTTTAGGAGCCATCTGTTACACAAAATTTTGTCACTGTCCCTGTACTCCCCATTCCACGATCCCGGAGGACCTCTACAGTGACCCTCATGTGTCTTCCCATCATGAAGAAACTCCCATTATGTCCCTCTTCATGAGCAGAACATTTCCCTTTTGCATCATTTCCCAAGAATCTTCCTTTTACCCCAGTTTTCATTGAAGTGTTTGTGAAAGATTCATAAAGGAAACATAATAATACTTGGTTGCAAAAAACAAACTAAGTAGACTAATGGTTAGGCGTAGTCCATGAACATAAGTATTGGTGAAAAGAAAGTGTTTGGTGAAAAATGCATAATTCTAGTTTTCTGAATCAATATGTTACATTAGCTAGCTTCATTGAAGACTAGAGTCGCATCATCATTTGTATTCGAAGAGAAATGAATTCTCTTTACTGTTAAAAGGACTAATTGAAGTGCATTTGATAGGAATATTCAATGCATTTAGGAGATTTATTAGAGAAAGATTTCATTCTTTGATTGTTGCATTGATTTTGTGTTCCCTATCTCTCAATTAGTGTTAACTTTCATCAAAGACAAAGATCTCTTTTCTCATATAGCTGCATGTAGGAGTTTTGTCAGATGACAATGGTGGGGCCTTGTAATTGAAACCTAATTCAAGATCAACACTTAAAATTTATTGAATTAACCTAAGTAAGCATTGAAACTTAATGCTTACATTTAGAGGTTTAGGCTAGGGACATGTTCTAGCGTCTTAAAACCTAGTAGCTATCATTTGCTTCGGCACTAGACAACGTTAATATGGACTTGTGCTCCCCGTACCGTCATGTATATAAAGGGAGATCCCACTAGGTCTGCAATCCTTTATCCGTAGGAAGCTGAGTCTGCTGCCTTATAAACGTGATAAACTGAACACAACATTCGGGGAGATTACCTGCTCGTACTTTTCGGTTCGCCGGGAGGCATTCTGCAGTTCATGGTTACCTGGTAATCCTTTTGCCTAGATTATCCCGAGTAGTCATTTTGGTCTTTTTGACTCTTTAAATTTAACATATCATCAAGCACTTGTCCTTTTGAGCTCGTTAACTTTGAAAGCGACTTGAGTCACCTTTTTCCATTTTCTCGACTCCTAAAACATGAAAAGGCAAAGTTTTGTTTCAGTGTTCTAAAATTAACTTCCCACGAAATATTCTTGGTTAAAGTTATATTCCTTAATAATTATTTAGGGTCGATTCCAATGGAAACATTTCCAGAATCTACCAGTCAAGTTCCCCTCGGATGGGAATCCTGGTCCTTTTCCTTCTTTTGGAAATGTTGGTGCTCCTTATATGGCGACGTTGTCCCTTCTTGGGTTAACCATTGGTCTACTTGTCTGGTTGTTTTCGACCTCAGTGGTCCCAAGCGTCTCGACTCCTGTCCAAACATCTCTTTCATTCGAATCACATCACAGTGATTCTAAGGTTGACCCCTCACCTTCTTCCCCCATTTCTTCACCCTCCTCTTCTACTTTGCCTGGTGAAAGTTTCAAATCTAGTAACCAGGAGGCTAAGAAGAAGAAGATGAAGAAGAAGAAGAAGAAGAAGTTAGATAAGCGAGAGGCCAACCGTGCAGCTATTGCTCTAAATTCACTTCCTGCCGACAAACCTTCCGATCCTCCATGGAAGGTCAGATTCCCTTGCAAGCTATGTAAGGGTGACCATCTCCTTCGAGATTGTCCTGGCATTCCTAGAGTCTTAGGGGTATGGTCTCAAGACCTGAATCAACCATCCCCATTGACCTCTGGAGATCATGTCGATGCTTGTGGCAAAGTAAAATTCTAAGTGCGGACACAAACAATTCCTCTAGCTCGAGAGCGGGTCTAGCCATAAATAAGACATTCTATGTAATATTTCCTTAGGTTAGAACCAATTAACAGGGCCTACCTCTTAGTACGCTTATCCCGTTTGGGGATGACCTTTCTTCCTCGCTCCAGCTATCTCCCATTTCCTTCTTCGAGCACTTGAAACAAGTAAACAACAACAAACAACAATTGTGATAATATACAAATTGTATTCAACCTACTTAACAAGTCAAGAAAAATTAAGTCATAAACATGTGAGATGACATATTATGTAGGAAATCAATCGATAGTTGCATATATATTAAATCAAGAAGAGATTACAACCATTGTCTTGACATTGTTGTTCTCCTTCGAAAAATCCGTGTTCCCACACACTTCCATTAGCATTCCATGATGGCCCCCAATAATGATAGTCTTCAGGCTCTTACCCTTAGTCTTCATACTAAACCAAATTCACACTTCTCCCTCACAGACAACTAGAGGTACAACTATGAATAACTTGTTGATTACTCCAAAATCAAAACTTCAACCAAAGCCTAATTATAACTAAAAGCTAACACTAGCTTGTGCTTGGGAAAAGTGGAGATTTATATAGCATGGATGGAAGGGAGATGGTTCCTCTTCTCATGGGAGAAGGTCTTATCTCTTGAGGTAGTTCCATCCTATTAGGGTAAAGGAGCCCAAACTGATCTCCTCGACGCCATTTGGCCTAACCATTTACCAGACTTTCGTTACCAAGCTTTTAGAGCTGGAAGATTTGACTCCTTATTTAAAAAACTTTCCAAAAGAAGATCAGAGCGACTAGAACAAGGATCAGTCGCTCTTTTTGGTGCTAGGGATAGTTATAATCCTTGCATATCAGCACGAGGAGAACACAACTCATTAGCATCGGTCTTGTAAACTAGGAAAAACAAAATATTTTTGGGAAATGATGCAAAAGGGAATTGTTATGCTCATGAAGAAGGACAAATTGGGAGTTTCTTCATGAAGGGAAAGCATGTAGGGTTCAATGTAGAGGTTCACGAGGATCATGGAACGGGGAGTACACAGACAGTGACAAAATGTTGTGTAACAATGCTACACCCTTGGCTAGCAATGGTAAGAAGAAAGGGAAATTTAGATTCCCTTGTAGGTTATGTGAAGAAAAGCATATTCTTCACCTTTGTCCTCTTATGGATAAAGTGTCCAAAGCTTTGGAAAACCTTACAACTCCTTAGGCCCAACTCCCTGGTGGTTATCAGATGCTTTCTTTTGACCCTCTCCCAGTTGGTAAAGAGATTGACTTGGATTCATCTCTTGCCCATCTTGCTCTTCCTGAGCAAGACTCTCTTCTCTCTGTTCCTGACCAACCATTAGTCAAAAAGAGTGTCGACTTGTCTCCGTCTTCAGTTGTTCACTCTGTTCCCGAAGAGAGTGGTGATCATATTACTCATGTTCTTCTCGTCACCTCAGATTCTCATGAATCAAAGAGTGACCCTCCCATCCTGGTTGTTTAGGAGAGTCTTTCTTCTATTCCTGCAGAGCATGGGGGAAATCATATGATACCCCCACCAAGTAGTTTTGTCATCTCTTTTGATTGGAGTCAATTGTCTACTTTCCGCCTCCCATATTATGTGCCTTTCCAGATCAGAGTACAAGCCTATAATATGGTAGTACATGGCACTATATTAGATGAAGGTGCATCTGTTAGCATCATGTCTTCTACTACTTGGCAAGCTTTGGGCTTCACACAGCTTGTGCCTTTCACTCAGAATTTGTTGGCTTTCAACAGAGGAACCAGTCAACCCTTGGGGGTCCTTCTGAAGTTCCCTATTACCTTGGGATGAAAGGCCGTCTATATAGACGTGATGGTAGTCCAAGATCCCTTAGATTTCAATCTTCTCCTTGGACGTGACTATGTTTATGTCATGGGAGCTCTTGTTTCTTCACTTTTCCATGTGGTTTTTTTTCCGCACGAAGGGAGAATTTTGACCATTGATCAACTATCGTTCATTGGTCACTAGGTGCTTCCTTTGCAACCATCATCCCCTATCGGCTCTTGTTTGCAAGCAAGCCTTCCTGCCACATGTCAATTATGTGGCTACCTGTTCTGTCTCCACATCTACTGATGTTCTTACAGATGGTATTGTACATTATGTACTGGGGGCATTGGAACCCAATCTGTCTTTGGTACCAAATGACATGTATTCCTCCCAGACTGTGGTTCTTCCATTTAGTGAAGACCTCTTGGGAGCCATGTTCTCTTATGGGTCATGAATATACGTCGTGAGGATAGTTCCTGGTATTGTGTCAACCTCGTTAAAAAATGAAACAAGGAGTCATGAGGATGGTTCCTTGTCTTATGACAACCTTGTTAAAAAATGAATCAAGGAGTGTGAACATAGTTCCTTGTCTTGTGTCAAGCTCGTTAAAAAATGAAACAAGGGTTTGGAGGGTAGTTCTTTCATTGTGTTAACCTCATTAAAAAATGAAGCACCTCCATTTTCCAAATCAAGTCTTTGATTAAGATCTCGTAAAATCCTAGTCGAGTCTTTCCTGGATTTCGAAAGTGAACCTTCATTCCATTCAGCTAGTTGAATGAAATGAAGCTTGGGGGGCATGTACCTCGAATTGAGTCATTATGCTGGGGGCATGCAAACATATCTCAAGCATAGTTTTTCGTTTCAAGCTTGTGTGAACATGAAACTAAATCCAATCAGAGTTCTCCATGGTTCAAGCTTGTGTAAAAATGAACCCATGCCTGATTTACATCTCGTGATTGTCATTTTAATCAGCTGATTTTTGCTAGATGAGCCTTGGTTGTTTTATTCCATCACCACCATCTCTTTAGTTGATCATATGCTTTCACTTGGTTGTTTTTTCCTTTCCTGAGGAACCAACCTCTTGACCATTACATGTTTTGAGCAGTGCCTCCATTGTTGGAACCAGTTGCTACCCTTTATACCACTCGTTCCTCCAGGACAAGTCACCTTTAAGCTCTTTTATGATTCGTAAAAGATGAAAAGATTGCTGAGTATTTTTTTTTCCCTTTTTGACTCGTTAAAGAGAATAAAAATGGGGGGTTTTCTTTCAGCTCTTTTCCGACTCTTAAAACACAAAAATATTATCGAGCTCTTGTCATTTTGGAACTCATTAAAGGCTACAAAACGTAGTCTATCTAGTATACGTTTACCCCTTTTTTCGGGCTGGGATGAACTATTTACGAAAAAGGTACTCCTTGAATGAAATGGTCTAGTGGTTCTCTCAAGTATTGTTTTCTACTTTTTTGGGCTTGAGAGACACAAATGTACAAAAATGGATCATGCAAAGTTTTCTTTTTCGTGTCTTTTTCAAAGTCTCTAAACATGAAAAAGATACCGAGCTAGACCTTTGTCAGACTCGTTAAAACTTTAAACGAAATCGAATTTGTCACCATGACGAACATGAGATTCTCCTTCCTAGGGCTCATTAATCTTACTAGGTCAAATTCATCCGAAGGATGGACTTATATTACAAGCATATGTTATCGCCGTCAAGCTTGTGTAAAAATAACTGGGGTACTCGCCATAAATGGTGAGGGAAAATTGGAAGTATTTCATCAGTTGTATTCACTTGAGGCAACTTGTCGCTCTTGAACATTGACACTCATCTGCTATTCATATTGGGTTTTGGTACATCCTAACTTTGTCTCTTGCCTCCCTACGTTTTGGGTTATCCATTTTAAACCTCTCATATGATCTTTGCCACGTCACCATGACCTTTGATCCTATGATGTCAAATGCTGCCAAACACCGGAGTCGTGTCATCCATATGTTCAAGAGAAGTCTTCCTACCTGTACATTGTGTAATCATTTTGAATTACTCTCATTCATTGTGTTCCCATTTTGTGTCGATGATGAAGGATTAATTATGACCTTCCTTCGGCAGATCGCTTCCTGTCGACTTCAACTCATTATCCAAGAAGTTGATCTAGAAAATCCTTTCCATTACCTTAGAGATTGCATGCCTCAATGGCAAGTTCTTCGCACTCGACGACAGGTTCTCATCATTATCCTTCGATCGAATGATTTCACGGGTGTTTGACTTCAGTTCCTTATTCACACCCTGTGAATTGTGCTACTAGTACCTTGAGAGCCATTGTCATTATTGGTGGTTTCTCTCACACTTGTTAATGGTTCACATCATTGATCGGTAATAAAATGACTTTCCAACATGTTCGACTTCAACACATTTATTCACATGTTAGAATTTGTACTTTGATCGGGTTGTGTTGGAGCGCAAGACCTTAGGCTTAGATTACAAAAGTCCAGGTTGTGAGGAGTAACGAGTCATTCATGATTATATACATGATTCTTTAAATGGATGGCTGTGCCCATGCCGTGGATCTATTTCAGATGATCCCTCTAGTCGGATGGCTGCGTCCATGCTGAGGATCCATGCACATGATCTTTTTCTTGATGGATAGCTGCATCTATACCATGGATTCATGTATTGTTATATGCCTCTCATGTTTATGAGGCATGACTATCAGATTTTAGATATGTACATGTATGCTTGCTTACATGTTTTCCGAAGACAAACTCCGTTCCCAGCATCTACTTGTAAAGCATTTCATGCCTCACTCTAGTTCAACCTTCACGCTTTAAGGGGCATCTGTTACAAAACATTTTGTCACTGTCCCTATACTCCCCGTTCCATGATCTTGAAGGACCTCTACAGTGACCCTCATGTGTTTTCCCATCATGAAGAAACTCCCATTATGTCCCTCTTCATGAAAGAACATTTCCCTTTTGCATCATTTCCCAAGAATCTTCTTTTTACCCCAATTTACAAGACCGACATTTAATGACCAGTTCATCCCCCGCACCGATATGCAGAGTTTGACACTGGGAATAGCGTTGATTAGCGCTATTGAGCCTTGTCTCAGTTGCGCCGATCCTCTTTTGCAAGTTTTTTAAATATGGAGTCGAAGCTTCCAAGTCGAGAAGTTTCGTAATTGAAGTCCAGTAAATAGTTGGGATGGATGGAGCTGAGGAAGTCAGTTTGGGTTCCTTTCCTCTATTACAATGGAACAAACCTAAGAGATAAGGCCTCTCCCATGATAAGAGGAACCATATCCCATCCATCAAAGCTATATAATCCCCTCCTTTCCCAAGCTGAACTAGTTTTTTTTGGATGTAGTTTCAGTATTGGTATTTTTGGAGCTTGAATAATCAACAAGACATCTATAGCTTGTAGCTTTCTAGTTTATGTTTGAGGGAGAATAACGTGTTTGGTTTGGTTTAGACTAAAGGGAAGAGGCCTTAAAACTTCCATTGTTGGGGCTATCCATGAGATGTTAACAGAAGTGTGGGAACCCAGATATGTCGGAGGAGACCAACAATGTTAAGGCATTGGTTGTAATCTCTTTCTGAACTTATATGAATACAACTATTAATTGATTTCTTACATTGAAGTGTTATCTTACATTTTATGGCTTAATGTTCCTTGACCTGTTAAGTAGGTTGAATGCAATATTGTATGCCATCACGTTTGTTGTTGTTGTTTCTTTTCTTGTTTTAGGTATTCGAAGGAAGGAAATGGAAAGTAGTTGGAGTGAGGAAGTAGGATAATCACCAAGCGGAATAACGCTCTAAGAGGTAGGCCCTCTTATTTGATTATAGGTTAAGGAAGTTTTCCATAGATTGTTTGTTTATGGTTTGACCTGCTCTCTCGGGCTAGAGGAATTGTTTATGTCCGCACTGAGAATTTACCTACACGACAACATCATCGTGACATAAACTGCAACAATGACTATCACAATGCATGCATAACAATCACATAGACAACTAACATAAATGCATGAGAAGCACATTTCACCCATCGAGTCCAAGTGTTTGAACCTAGAAGCTTTGATACCATTCTGTAACCACCCCTCCCATATCTACCCAGTTTCACCGGCTTGCTAGGGAAAACATGAGAGGAGGAGCTACTATGACATGAACCGACCTCCTAGATTCCATTAAGGAAGTGGGGTTGACATGGAAGACAAACTTACAACTCAACACATCCTACAAGGGGTACAAGTCACTCAAAGGCTGATTAACCACCCCATGTGGCCAAATCTTGAGCTGGACACTGTTTTTGCTAACTTGGACTCCCAACCGCATGCACAAGCCTGCAATCCAATGACTATAACCCTCTAGTTGCATTCATAACACTGATCCCAAGCAACTGTAGTCTAAATTTCTCAATTTTGAGCCTGCGACCCCACAATCAGAGCCACCTTTTAAGGGCTAGTATCTAGACCACTGCCCAAAACTTGATGAGACTTTCCAGAACAAAAAATGACACAAGGAAAAATCCTCTAACCACAAAACTTAATCAAATACTTGACCTAACTAGGCCTAACCATGACAGGAATTTCATCAAACATACGACGAGCATGTAATCTACAGGCCATGAATGCACATCTGATCATAATAATTCGAGATTCACCTAAGAATCACCAAGAAGGCCATATTCCCTCTCCACATAGTTGCAACAACACTTATTAGTCCATGCATTTATCAACCATTCATATAGCCATCAAACATTTCAAGATCCATAGACATACATCATATAATCAACATATAACCAACATATAAACCAACAAATAAACAAAATATAAACCATGGCAACTCAGCCATAATATCACCAACATAATCAATACATATGCTCATAGATCAAAATAGAAAATACTTATTATTAACATATGAAAATTCCAACCAAGTCAGGGAATTCCACGTACCACCCGACCATAGATTGGGCTGAACCAAATATTTCTTTAAGCCAATCACCCTCGCGCCATATTCTAAGCAAGAATGTGGGATCTCATGGAATAAACCAAACCAAAACCAAACTAGGGCTTCCAGAGGCCAAACCACCTCAACCCTCAACCAGTGATTCCACCTCACGGCCGGACATCACTAACACAAACCAGATGAGTCTCTACCCAAGTTGTTTAGGGATCTAAATAATTTGTCCCAACCACGGCTCTAGGAACTAATAAATCAGTCTGTAGCCTTCCAGGGCTCTAGAGAATTTGTCTAACCAAGGCTCTCGGAATAGTAACTTAACCCACTAAGGGCTCCAGAGCGTTTTTCCAACCACTCCAAGTCTAGTAACTCAACCCAAGCTGTTCCAGGGCTCCAGAGTGTTTGTTCCAACCAATGACTCTAGGAACTAGTAACTCAACACACATCCATAAGGAACTTGAGCACCAAATATAAATAACAAGTGTAAAAACCCACAACACCATGGCTATCTGGGAAATGAAAAGGCTATGCAAAACCACTTTCAATCCAGGAATTCCTCCATGCTAATGACAAATCATAACCAAATAACCACATGCATATACCATGCATGCCAAAACTAGCAAGGAAATCATACATGCAACGCAATACTTGCAAGGAAATCTGGCTGTAGTTGTTGATCCACCTATTCCCTTGCACTTTCCTGCTTTTCATTTACCTTCTTTCTCCAAATCCAATGTATGCCAAAGTGCTTCAAGAATACTCTAAGTCTGCAAGAGTACAAGAGAGAGATAATAGAAGAGAGCTCCAATCTAAAATTGACAAAAGGTCTGTGAACTGATCCTAAGAAGCCTTTTTATCATTGAGACCTCTATTTTCTTTATTTTCCTCTATTTCTCCTTCAATTTTCCTCACATGCAAATTTGTATCTCTTCACCTCCCTTTTCTCCTATTTTCCTTTATTTCATAAATAAAATGCTAGTTAATGCCTCTTTGCTTTTGCCAATTTCCTTAGCCATAATAAACCGAAAGTGACACCCATTAGGATGTTTTCCCCACCATTCAACTTGGAATATGTGTTGTGTGGACTTGGTTATTATTTTTTTTACATGGAAAATCAACTAGGGGTTGTTACATCCAGCCTTTGATCAACATAAAAAGAAGAAATAAAAAACACAAAAAAGAGGAAAAAAGGAAAAAGAGATAAAAAGCTTGGTGAAAACCTCCATGAGACACTCGAGGCAAGCTTTAAGATTGAAAACCTCCATGAGGTAGCTTAAGAGTCTGAAAAATGAAAAGAGAAATAAAAGATCCTCGGGCGAAAACCTCCTTTGAGGCACCTGGGGTAGTGCCATAGGTTGAAAACCTCCTTTGAGGCAGCCTACAAGCCTAAAAAACAAGAAAAAAGAAAAGAAAAAATAAAGAGGAGAAAGGGAGCCCTTACATCATTTTGTTAACATTGCTAGTCACAGTCAAAGGAGGATAACATACAAGGAGACAACTTCAAAACCCAATTTCACATCCTCCAAGCTAACCCTCTACAAGTGCTCCATCACATCATTAATTTCCCAAAGTTTCTCCATCACCAGATGACCTTCCTCACTCAATTTTGCCTCAGTCCTGAAGTGCTACATGATTGTCCTGTATTGCTACATGATTGTCCCAGATTTGCTACAAGATTGTGATTGGTACAAAAAAAAGAAGATACAGATCGAGTGTCTTTCACCAAGGAACAAGGGGAGGGGTCCACCACAACGTCATCATCCATTTTCCACACCAATTGGCCTCTCCTCCACCTAAATTTCCACTTCTATCCATAAAAAATACTCTTTCTCACCACTTCTTCCATCCCTTCCACCACAAAAAATACATTTGATCCTTGTTAATAGGATGCTCATGAATTATTAGTGTTTTTAGAGGCATTGCCTGAAGGAAATTGTGATCCTAGAAGGGTTTGTGCGACTACTATAGGAAGACACACTGTCCTATAACACACAAACCCTACAGGACCACAACTGGAGCATCAAATTGAATTACAACCATCATGAAGGCATTGGAGGGTCGCTACTTTGACCTTGAGAAACTACATGACTCTCTACAAGCTGCTAGACGGTCACTATTCACCTACAAGAAACAACTTCTGATCCACATCCTAAAGAACCTATATTGTCAACCTTCAATCAGTCAGGGATATCTCAAAATAAAAATAAAAATTCAAAGCAAACAAATGCATGGAGCAATGAAAACGAGAGGATGAAACCTCAAGAGGCAAGCAAAGCAACCTTACCTCTGTTCATAAATAACACGCAAACATCAAGTGATCAACACACCAACAAGGACTAATAGGTAGGTACATGTATGAAAGGCTCCTAAATTCTTCCTTTAAGCACATAGTAGTCTAATTTTTTTTCAAATGAATGAGGGATGAGGTTTTGTAGGATGAAGGTGGCTCAATAGTCTCAGCCACCCTCAAACAATTAAGTTGGGGTTATCTTTCTCTCGCATCACATGTGGAGAAAACAACAAAAGAAAAAAGGTGATGATTACAAGAAGTGGGTCAATGGGTCTAGGGAGGAGTTGCGAAGGTGGTAGGTGGGGGCCAACTAATACAACGTGTTGATCCCACCACCAAACCACAAAGGAAATAAAAAGTGGGCCCGAGCCTCATTTGTACTAAAGTTTCATTCCAAAAACGGTAAGGAGGCCCACTGCCATCATCGGGAGGCAAGCTAGCTACACCAGGGGTCTCATAGGATACCATAGAGAAACGACATGACTAAAGGATAGCTGCTACAAGATACATAACAAGTGTTACAAGATTTTGACTGTGTGCTACAAGATTGACTTCGATTGCTACAGGATTTTCCTGAGAGGTGAAAAAGAGCTCGAATTTGTCCAAATTTCCCCACAAAATGAAGGAGCCTCCAAGGGAAGGGTAAGTAACCAAATTTTCTCACCTCCTATGCACAAAAATCCTGTGGAATTGTTAAGATTTTGTCCATAAAAGCATCTTGTAGAAAAATCTTGAAAGAGAAAAGAAATTGAAGGTCTGAATTTCTCTTGTAAGATAAGCATGATAGTAGGAGAATGAGTTTATTTTGAGTTGGGCATGCAAATTTTCTTCCCCTAATCAGAAAAAGATAACTATTCCTCTCATCTCTACTCTGGAACCCTAAGTTGCTTTGAAAACTGATAATTGACAACATAATTCCCTTGTAACAACTTTGAAAAACTACAGTAGGGATCATGGGGGTGTTTTAATAGAAGGGAGCCCACAGGCTCATCAAGGATCCACTAACACCCTTTTGTCAAAGACATCTTTGTAAACCACCAATGGTTGGAGTTATTTGAGAAAATCAAGGGTTTTGAGTATGAAATTACTCATGAATTTGCAGTAGGCCTCCAAACTCAAGGGAAATATAGTGCTGCCACCATTGTGAGAGGGCTTGTTATCTATTTAAATGCAAAAATCATTAGCAGGGTGACCACATTGCCCCTAAGAGTAAGGTGGAGAATGAAGGAGAGAACAAAGGCTATCACAACCAAGAAGAAATTCTTCCTCCCTAAAGAGAAACTGATTGAAGATAAAAATGGAGTTAGAAGAGAGAGTCTACCCTACCCATGGAATGAAGTAGCCGCTATCACCTCTTGAAATACATATCTAGTGAGGGGAGACTTAGTGTTGTTTATGGCTATCAGTTTAGGCTACTTTATGAGCTAATATTATAGATATAATTTCCTATCCCAAGTAGACTAAGTGTTCCCCACTTCCTTCTTCAATCCATAATGGAAATGAGTCAAAGGATGAGAGAGGGGAAACATCAATACATTGCTCATCATGGGCTCATACGGATCATTGTCATGGATGCTCTGGAGCATATAAAAAACCTTGTGTCATGGAGAAATTTTGTGGACGTGGAAAGGGAAGCTTTCCTTAAGACTCAAGCCCAAGCCTTAGTAGAGCATGGAGATACCACAAGTCATAGTTCTATTGAAGAAGAGAAGGAGGAAGGAAAATAGAGGAATAAGAAGAGATTTGAAAAGAAAAGGAAGAGAAAAATAAAAGAAAGAATAGAAACATTTGAGGAACATTCTAGACCTTATAAGTGAAGGAGGCAAGAACAACAAGTAAGCCTTTCAGAGGTGAAAACTAAACAAGAAGTGGCTGCCACCTTAGCAACCTTAAGTACACTAGTCAAGGTCAAAGCGAGGTAGCCAAAGAAAGGTCCTCTATATTTCAAAAGGAGGAGTAGTAGTAGACTCGAGCAAGGGAAACCTCAACCTTCCTCAACAACCCCCATCACCATTGAGGGGTCAGCTAGTCACCAGGAGGGAGAATTAGAGAAGGATAAGAAACAAATCGAAGAGGTGACCTCCCTCAAAGCCAAAAAAAAACAACCCCAAACCTCACAAAGGAAGCCAAACACTAGGGGAGCCAATATGAGACAACTACAAGAGAAATCTGACATCTACAGGAAAGCAGGGAAATGCTACAAGAAAGTGATGCACAACCATAGGAAGGAGGAAAAGAACCATAAGAGCTGCAAGAACTTGATCCCCAACCAGATATTGGGTCTTACTACAAATTTTATGAGCAAGGGAAAACAATACCTACCAAGTTTGTAGTCTCAATCCTCCTTGAGATAGAAAAAAGAATAGGTCAAACCCACCAGTGGATGTAGGTTGCAAAGTCTAAGGGAGTTGAGGATGTGGGCCAGTTTGGAGAGAAAATGAAAAAGATGGGTGAGGAGATGGTTGATTTGAGACTAAGAGAGGCAAGCATGAGGGAACGATTGCAGATAGAAAGCAAGAGATTGAAGTAATAATTATAGGAGAAATAAGGGCAACTTGCTACGATGGCAAGCTTAGATGTGGGCTCCATCCAATGTAGGCACCCCTCAAAAGCCTATGCCACGTTCCTCAAAGAGAAGTGGCTTCAGTTTCAATTAAGACTTTAACACAATATGGTTCACTACCTTTCCAAGACTACAAACAATTCATTGAATTTTGCCATAGATCCAGTGTGGAGGACAAAGCTAGGATGGCAAAATTCTATATGCATAACCTCATATTGACTGACATGAACTTCTAGGATCCCAATTCTAGGATCAGAGATGTACAATTGATGGCATTAGAATCTTGGTTGATTAATGAGGAAACAAGGGTTGAAGAGGAAAAAATGGTTATGTCAAAAGAAACTGATGAACCCCTATGGATCAGAGCAGAATTAAGAGCCCCTCACCTTGTCATTAACAACCATAGGATTATCTCCGAATACCCCAAATTGGCACCACTCTACATAGAAAAACAGGAACAAGCCATCCCAGCCTTTGAAGACAATTTTAGGCTACTAGGAACTGAGAGTTTGCGGGTTTGTTAGAGGAGATGGCACTCCTTACCACATAGATTAAAAATTAGAGAGTATCACTCTTAAGAGAGATTGAGGAATGCCTTGGAGAAGACACCCTTATACAAGAGAATAGTTAAAAGACTAAAAGTCAACTAGATTGGGCTTAAGTTTAGCCCTCCTTTGTTTCTAGGGTTACAAGAAAGAAAAGAGAAAACAAAAGAGCAACAAGAATTGGAAGATATAGAGAAAAACGTGGGGTTCCATCCTCAAGAGGGCACTCCATCAGAGATACCTTGGGATGTCAGGGATGCCACCACGGCTATGCATGAAAGGGAATTAAGTGGTTGAGTTGCTCAAAGGGTGAGAAACACCTTCAATAGGGGGTGATGATGGGCCTCACTACTAGGTATATAATAAGGCTCGTTTGGCCATCCTTCAACATACATTTACCTCTTTCCTTGCTTTTGATAACACCTTTTTTACTATAATGTGTTTATTAGGAATATTGAAGGATGTTTATCATATATCGTGGCCTAACATTATTAATGTGCAGGAAAATGGTGCATTTATTGTGCAAAAGTACGTTGGAGGCAGCTGGAGGAGATGTAGGAGGTTTGTCCCTTGTATTTACTCACCCACAACTCGACTTTCTCCTTATATTTACTCACCTACAGTTTGAGAATCTATTGAACAACTGATGCACTCAAGGATTGCGAGGATCTTAGGGAACTAGATCCACCTTTATATGTATTTTGGAGGGAAGCAAACCTCCTTCCAAGGAGGTTTCTCATAAGAAAATTTTGTATAAATAAATAAGCCCAAGGGCTCAATAGGATTCAAACTTTTAGAGAAGGATAGTGATTGTTAGAACTAGGAGCTTGTACTTGTCATTTTCATTTCCATGTACTTGAGCACTTTTTGAAATTGATGAGAAGTATTTTATTGCCTAAAATCTGAGTGTATTATAGAGGGCCAAGTCCCCTTGGGTTAGGGCCCAACCCAAGTACTCTAGTCTCTCTCCTTTGTGTATTTTATCATGCCTCTTTCTTTTTTGTACTTAGGTTAGCAATATTTCATTTTTGCAAGTTTTATTTATGTGAAGATTTGCCTTTGTAGATTTACCAATCACCACTCTTGGAAAGTGTGGTTGTAAGCCTTGTATTGGCAAGCACAAAAAAATATGTTTCATTTTTCATGAAGTAGGAAGATATTTAATAAGATTCAACTCACCCTTTCCATTCTAGTTTAAATTTCTGCAATCGACAATGTTATCATGCTTTAGATGTTTTGCGAAATATTTGTGGTGTGCAGGTCATACTGTTGGGTCACAGGGCATAGAGTTGTCATTTCCACTTTCCATCCTACCATCGACACCCTCCTCCCTTCCTCAACAACTTCTTCAAATGCATTGTTCACCAAGAATTCATTTCAAATTTGTTGAAGGCCACAGTGTACATTTCTCCTTGTGCAAGATGGGTTCTTGAGGGGTACTAAGCTTGGAAAGGACCTCATACATCCTTATTCCACCTTCCACTACCCTCCCTCACCTTTAAATCACCTTTTCAACCCTCAAAATGCTCTCAAATTCAATTATGTAGCAAAACAAGATAATACTGCAACATCCTATAACAATCTTGTAGCATCATGTAGCACCGCGTAGAAGCTCTCCAAACTTGACCAAAATTGTTCTTGAAGCTTTATTTTTGCCTCCTAGCCCTTCATAATTCCCCATTGGCTCTGAAACCAAGTTTGAGAAAGACTAGAGACCACTTAGGACTTGCCTCTTCACCACTGCAATTCATTTATGCAATTAGGGTTAGTAAACAAGTTCATGAATTGAATGGTACAATGATGGTTTACATGATTGTTTTTTGAAGCCCTTAATGAAATTTGTTACTAGGAAATGATCTCTTTTGAACGCAGTGATCAAGAGTTGATTTCATGCTCTTTACTTTACACAAGTTAGATTAGGTTTGCCTTAATTAGGGTTAGTAAACAAGTTCATGAATTGAATGGTACAATGATGGCTTACATGATTATTTTTTGAAGCCCTTAATGAAATTTGTTACTAGGATATGATCTCTTTTGAATGCAGTGATCGAGAGTTGATTTCATGCTCTTTACTTTACACAAGTTAGATTAGGTTTGCCTTCTATGTTTTATGTTTCTTACACTAGGGCTTTCATTTCAAGCATTGTCATTTCTTACAAATATACTAGACTTTCCTTTCATGCACATTTCCATTTCTTCAAGTAGACTAGCATTTACTCTTATGCAACATTTCCATTTCTGCAAGTATATTAACATTTACTTTTATGCAATATTTCCATTTTTACAAGTAGATTAGCATTTAATTTTATGCAACATTTCCATTCCTGCAAGTAGATCAACATTTACTTTTATGCAACATTTCCATTCTTGAAAGTAGATTGGAGCTTCCTTTTATGCAACATCCTTTCATTCTTGTAAAATCTAGATTAATTTGGTAGAATGGTGTTTGTACACCTTGGTTTGGTCCACTGCCTTAGAGCAACTTGAGTAGAGCTTAGCTTACTGTGAATACAACACTGTCACCTCTTAAGTTTGTATGGACCCCGGGTTGATAAATTAAAGCTGAAAGTCCTGGGAGTTGCAACATTCTTGTTGCAATACCAGAGCTCATTAGCAACTGGGCTAGTGTGTGTAAAGCAAGCAACAAAGAGAAAATCAAGATAAGTATCATTATTATATTGATTTTTGAACTTTTAAATTATGAATCTAATTCAATGTTCTGATTTATGATGGTTTGGATTGTAAGAAAACCTAGTTTTGCTATGATAGGAATCAAAGTAAAAATTGCATGTTCACCTCATGAATAACCTTCTAATGAGGCATGATTTAAAATTATTACACATTCTTAATGATGAGTCTCATGAAATTTGTGTGTCTATGATGTAGGAATGGATATGGGATTGTCGAGTTTGGGTGAACGAAGTTGGCTGCAAGGTGGAATAACAAAAATATGTTAGAGTTAAAGATTTCAAGAATAGGGCCATTGTGGGACACTAATACTCAATGGTGCCCACTCATTACCATGAAGCATGCTATGACCGATATGATAGATTTGAGATAGATATATACCTTGGTTTTGAGACTCTCCCGATGTGAGGAAACCTTTCAAAGGAATGGATCGCCCGAGGGACTAGGAAGCAGAGAAGGGGATGCCTGAACTTGGAAGGTGTGTGGGTCCACATGAAGGGGTGACCAGATTTCCTGAGAGACTAGGAATTAGAGAAGGGAAGGCTGGAAAATAAATTGGTTTTAGGTCATGATCATAACTGATTGGAAGCAGAAGCACATTGGGGGTTTTCCCAAAAAACAGGAACTATTGGCAACGAGAACAAGGAGGGCAAGGTAGCAACACTGGATATTGGAGGTAGGTAGCACTCCAGAGAAAGAGAACAATCCAAGTTGGAATGAACACCTCAAAAACATTAAAAGGAATTCAAAAAGGGCCATTGTAAGATGACTTAATTTATAAATTAATGATTACCAAGTGGCTGGTAAGCCAATGTGCATATAAGATGTATTGTAAAAGATGAATCGAGTTGTATATGTAAAGCTCCATAATCAACAAGGCCGGGTTTGAAGGCATGTTTTTTCGTATATGGTGATTGAACACCAAGGAAAATGTTCCCCTCATGGGGCAGGGGATTGTGACATCCCTTGGTTAATATTTCTCCCTTATAAATAATTGTAATTATTTTAAATGGTTGAGAGAGGGACACATATTCCATTGCTTGAGGCAGGAGACCGTTTGAGGGAATTGCTATTTTAAATATCAATCGTGTTTTGTTGAGTGGGATGCTAATGCAATAAATTAAATGAAGAAATAAGGATAGGGCATGTGTCCTTTAATTCTCACCTTAAGCAAGAACAAGATATAAAACATTAAGGAAACATGGGTTGTGCGGTCCACGAGGTAGATTATTATGCAATCATGGCAGAGATGGGAAGTTAGTCTGTTGGAAAAGAAGGATTCTTCATGGAAGGGGGGAATTTCTTTTCATACAGGGCTATCACTCACAAATGCGATGGGGGGGGGGGCATGGGGGATGGGAGGTTATGCAGAGGGAAGGAACTCTCTGAGAGCATGCAAAAATAAAGGGAAGGTCCTCAGTGTGTATGCAGTCTGTTGTGGTTTCAGATCGCACTAGCAGCACAAGTGCTGCAGGGGAGATAGAAAGCCTCCTAGAGACAGCCTCTGGGTTGATTGTATACCAGTGGCTAGGACATCTTAAATAAAGGAGTGCATGGAAGATTATGAGTGGGGTTTCTATTGCAGTCCAATTGTCACATAATAAAAAAATATAATAAGAGGGGCTTGGTTCAATAGGCCTTCATTAAGGTGGACTCAAGCCAATAGATGGATCCAAATGCAGGGGTATATCAGGGCAATCTCAAAGAGAAATGTCTTCTTATGGTGGCCGACACACAACAATGAGCCAACTTAATACTGAAGTTGTAGTAATGGTGGAGAGGAGGAGAGGAAGGAGGGAAATAGATGCATAGGGTTGTAATAAACAGAATCCTCAGTAACAATGTTCCATCAGAAATATGTAAGAGGAAGGAAGTGGAGTGATAGAAACAACTGAGTGCTAGTTAAGGTTTCAGGCCAACTATAACATGGGTATCATTCTCTGCCAATAGCTAAAGAAAATATGAGCTACCACAGGTACTACAGACTAATCAAATACACAAGTAAATCTGAAGTTTCTACGGGTATCGTAATGCCAGTGAATAACACAAGTAAATAAGTAATATAACTTAGGTACTGTTCTCTATTTAGCAGCCTAGATAAATCGATAAATCAGGGAGAAACCAACAACTTCATTACACTATTTCAGAAATGGGAAAACACAAATGAAATGAGATTTACCAAGAGGAAACGTGTTGCACATTGATCATGCTTGGAATCACCAAGGAAGTTTCATTAATACTTAGAGGGTCCAAATAACCAGTCCATAACATTCAGCACAACATCAGTCAATTCCCCCATGAATAAGCAAATAGAACCAAAAATGGCATCTCAGAATTCAGACCCTACAGGTGAGAAATTCCAGAACCTTGAATAAGTGTTTCTTCCCCCTAATTATAAGAAGAGGGGGGAGCTTGGGTTACGGTTACAAAAATGTCTTAGCCAGAGCTCCAGCTGTCCTGTTAGACTAGCTGTCTCAGCCTATGTAAGGCGTTTTTGCCTAGATGTCTTGGCCTATGTAAGGCGTTGTCCTGCTAGACTAGTTGTCTTAGCCTATGTAAGGATTTGATCCCTTCTTGGAAATAAATGGAAATTATAGAAATAAAAGGAAAGCTGGAGGATGATGGAGGAAGAGGTCCTTCTGCCATTCCTATGAAAACCTCTGGTCAGGCCAAGTCTCTGTCATCGTGAGTCCCTCTGGTTGCTTGGTTGGTTCCCTGTCGCTTCTGCCTTTATTGCGTGAATGACTCATTCTCAGGAGTAGAGAGTAGGTCGACTGTAAGTACCTGTCTAGGTAATCCTTTGCTGTGTGTCACAGTAGAACCCTTTGTTGAAACATTAAGTCTTTATGGATTCCCCCATGTTGGTTTCAATGCTGTTCCATACTTCCTTAAATGCCCCAGCTGCCGACCCATCTCCCTTTAAAAGCCCTGTACCATGTTATCGGGGTTGTAAGGCAACGAGACTTTTACTCTTGCAGACACTGCAGAATGACAAGTTTCAATGTTCCTTAGCCCCCTTTAGTTTAGCCCCTCACACTATTGTTTTCTTCATATGACTAGGGGCTGCAACTCGGGGCTTAGCCTTCAGGCGCTAAGACCTTTAGACCTGTGTCCGGGGGCCCTTTTCCTTTTTAACACTAAATACCGCATCCTGGTGAGTTCTAGTGTTTTTCCTTTGACGTTCCCCTTTACCCTTGCGATTTCCGATCTGCGGGATCATCCCCACCAAAGATATCGCAATCACAACCATGGAGATGGAGACCTTTTACCTTCTTTCTCAACACTGGCTGACTATCTGGACGCGGGGGCTTTATATGCCAGATCACATATTATATCACGTCCGGGAGGATCCCCGCTTATGGCAATCGCAAGTCAGGGAGACTTTGGTGTAGGAGCACTTTAACCTGTGCGACCGCCGATTGCCAATCTGTGGGGGGGGGGGGTGATGTCATTACTGCCATGTGTTACCATGTGAGTGGTGAGATGTGTCACCCAGAAATGCCCCTATAGGACCCTTGAAAACGCCGAAACTGAGTGAAACGTGTCCCTCGCATGGCCAAGTCACCTTCCGTATGGGCCAAATGGGATTGCACCATGTGGGCCATTGGAGGAGAGAGAAAATGGCCCACCCAACCTTGGTCTTTCCATGAATTCCTTTGTTAAAATAGAATCGACCCTGCCTCGACGATTTAATACTGTATCGCAATCGGCGAGATCGCAAGGTTTTTAAAGTGGTATCCCCTTTACTTTGCCGATTGCCGATATCACATGATTGTGAGATGCAGGACTGCAATGAAGCAGGACTGTGACATGGCTGATATGCGAGATGCGGGATTGCGGGATGTGGGACTGCAGGATTGCGGGATGCGGGATATGTGGGACTTGCGCACCGTCAATAATCCGATAGGCCGTAAGCTTATGCCCAGGACCTCGCCGATAGCCAATTAGCCTAGTCCCGCCGATATGCCTGATTTGCGATCTGCCTTGGTCCTTTAGCCTTTCCTCTCTTTTTTTTTCTATCTTTTCAAAGGTACGCTTCAGTATGCTCTAACTTCTGATCCAGGAGTCCATTCTTGGACTTCCATATACTGTTGGAAATCTCTTTCTGATCATTGTGCAATGGAGAGGGTCCAATTAAGCTCTGATAGATTCTGTGGCTTGGGAAATGGCTTCAACTTTACTTCTCTTTTGCACTCTTTTCATAGCTGCAAGCATATTTAGTAGTGAGTGACAACATTGGCTCCTACTGGGGACATTGCCTTGCTGGCAAGGTGCTGAGAACCTGCAAACCAATATCCTTCACCATTGGGCATGGAGTCAGAAATATATGAACTTACATAAAATCTCCATGAACCTTTGTTTGTAGGGAGTCACTTCCTCCTCAGACTAAAATGCAGAACTAAAAATTCTAACAACTAGAAATTAAATGCTCAGCTAGTGAGCTTATTTATATACATTCCTACTTAATCACAAGGCTGAATTCACCTAAGTGAGTTCAAACCTCCAATGGAGCCAGGCAAGCATTTGGGTGTGTTGTGGCCACCAACAACCCCCCTCCTTATGAAGTGTTATTGCTAATACTAAATAAGTGGGGACCCTCAGTAAAAAATTTTAAAAAATCAATTAGTGTTATATTTCCTTTTAGATGAAACTTACAACATCATGGACTTAGGAAAATACCTTTGAAGAATCTAAAAACCTAAGTTTCTTAATGAAGAAAGTAAATTCACTCCTTAAGAGATATCACATCGTGCAAAGAATGATAGGGTACCTTCTAATGAGTTAAAATGATAAAAAACGCGAGATTGCGACGCGAAACTTCATCGCATCGCATACATTAAAGAAACACTCACAATGAAAAACTTTAAAATCGCCGATATGCAATATCGCATATCGCGCATCGCAAAAATCACATGAATTACACATAAGGATTATAACGATAAAGCAATTTGCGATATCGCGATACTGCGATACTACGAAGTTGTGATGTTGCGATACTGCGATACTGCGAAGTTACGATGTTGCGATATTGCGATACTGCGACCTTGCGATAGAACAACACGATGAAATTGCGATAATGCGATACAACGATCTGCGATATCGCAAAGAAAAATTGCAGGACCTCTGCATCACAGTTGGTTCTGGCTCATTATTCAAGAAAACGTTTTCTAAGCCAAGAATTGGTCATGCATTTTAATGCGAATTAATGATTTGTTGCCAGTTGTCAATGAAGTATGGTGTTGTGTTTTTCGAAGAACTAGTTCACGTAAGGTGGCATGTTTTGCATATCTTCAGCATTTAAAGTTTTCTTATCATCAATTTTTTTTTATCATTACTTCCATCTCAAATGTAAACTATAGGAATGAAGGACAAAGCATTATACAAGACAGTATGTAGAAAATTATGAGGAGGTAAGGCAGCACTCCAATGTCCATTTCAGAAGGCACACCTAATCCACTTAAGGGAGAGAAAGAGCCGCAGAACTCTTCTCAGGCATCCATCACAGATTTCTCATATACAGCCATGGTTGAATGGGTACTGAACGATGTTGATGCCAAAAACAGACAGTTTAATGCTCAGGGTCAGGAACTCACAGAATCACTATTTTTACAAATTTTGAGCTTTATACCCAATGAGAGAAAAAGGCGCAAAAAGCAAAAAACGCATCAGGGAAGCCTAGATCAAGAAACAGAGGCAGTTTCTGATGCGTGATTAGCGCTTAGCGCTAATCGCGCATCACCGAGAAAACTTGCTTGAAAAGGAAGGCTCCTAATTTCTCAGTCACCTGCAAGCCTAAAAAATGGCAAGAAAGCAGCGATAGAAACAAACTGGAAACAAAAAACTAAAGGAAAAATAGAAGCAGTCCAAGGGTTAACCAAGTTGAAATGGGATTATTACCAGGTATACATGGTAATGCCACATAGTCATTGGATGACTCTCAAGTATATCATCAATTTTACTGAGAAGATAATGCCAGCTCTTGCTGATTCTGTTTGCTTAACTCAACCGAAGACGAAAGACAGTCAACCGACTCCACTCAGCAAAATACTGAATGCTTGCGACGTTAAGCAGCAAATTTAGAAATAGTTAGATATTAGATTTAATTTTAGAAATAGTTTTTCTTAGAAAGAGGACAGTCATTTAAACCGAATCCTCAATTTCCATAAATAAGTTATTTAGTTAGTAGTATTTAAACCCTTCTCATGCATTTAGAGAAGGGTCCAAAAATTTATCAAAAACTTGTCCTCAGAACATGCACTTTTGCACCCTCAGAGGAGGTTTTGGTGAATGAATGGAACAGGGTTTATTTTATATTTGAATTTGATATCTACTACTAATGTTGCACTTCTGTACTCTTAGTGGATGTTAAATCAAGGAGAGATAAATCAATTGTCGCTTGAAGCTCATGGGTAGGACTAGTTATAAATGGTACTTTTATCTCTTAACCATTTCTGCTTATGTGTGAAAGTGATATTCAATTTTCAGTGTTTTATATATTACAGCGTGGATGCCTGAGTTATTATTTGGCACTTTTGGACAGTGATTACTATTTATTTATGCTTAGTGTATGAATAGCTCGTTTATGTGATAAGTTTTCAGAACTATTTCGTCTAACTTCTTATACGAAGTAGTTCATCTTTATTGAATTCTTTTCTTATAATCGCTTAATGATCTTTATCACCAGTTATTGTTTGAAATCTTTTTAGATCACATAGAAGAAAGATCACACCCCGAGTTAGCATAAATTTTGATGTTTTTCTGTTTATTAGAAATACAATAGCATAGCATTAAATTAGAATTAGGATAGAAGTATTCCATTTAGAACATAAATACCCATCTTTCTCACACACACACACTGAATTGGGAAACTAGTTCCATATCCCCAGTCGGACCCGCTATACCAAATGGATAAGGAGCTGCCAACCAAGGTCCAGAACGAGCGGGTATCCCCCTTGTTATTGACCCGATTTTCGGGGCCTTCAACACTTCATTATTGTAATAATTAGAAAATTGTATTATTTTAGACTAAGGAATAAGTTGTTAGCATATGTGTGTAATAGAGCTTAAGAATAGAGATTTGATTGTTAGATTGATTAAAATAGAGATCGAGTTGTTAATGCGGTTAGAATAGGATTTGACTCATAAAAGGGAAGAAAATGTAGTGGAAGAGCATTAGCTGAGATGATTGAGAATTGAGTGAGAAGCGAGAGTCTGAGTGATAGATAGGGTTTTGAGATTGAGACAGAGGTCAAATAAATTGTTGTAACTGAGCTGAAAGGGCCAAGACTCTGTAACTTCTATTATATTGAATAAATTGATTCAGTGTGCAACTGTGTGTTAATCTTAGTGCAGAACCTCGTTTACATCTATGTATCTGTGTTCTAAAACTTAACCGGGTATTTCCTTTGTTTTCACACTTTAATTATAAATCTCAGCGTTTATGTGTTTATCATTAATCGCAGTCATTTAGTGTTAATGACTAATCTTAGAATTAAGCACTAAAATATTTATTAAGCGCTTTATTAAAGTTTGATTTAATGCACACGGGTTGTATTGGAAAAGCGGGAAGTGGTATATTGCGTGCCTTTCAAGTGGTAAGCGGTAATATTCCGAGTCGCGCGATTAGCCTTAGCACTCGACATGTCGCAACAAGAAGAGAGATAAAAACTACTTTTACGCATGCCTCGGAAGTGATAAAGACCATGCTCGAATCCACGTGAAATCACGTGACGACTGTTGGATCGGACAGACAGATCGACGATAGGAAAAGAATGGGCTAGTTAGTGATCGGGGTGAGTGATGACCCTTAGATCTGGAGAGAGGAGATCGACGAAATAGAATTAAGCACCTGTTTAAAAAGGGAAAGTCAACGCAGGGCCGACGTGTTTAGGGGAAAAGTGGGACCCTCAAGATAAAGTAAGTTACATACAGAATCCGCTTGAATGCATCTGATTGGTTATAAAGTAACCAATAGTCTAAATTTAAGACTACCACCTTATTTTGATTAACCTCCTGCGTCACGAAAGATTTCACTAAATGGTTGCAACTAATCTATTGGTTCTTCCACGAAGGTGACCATTGGCCTCAAAATGTGGTGACTAGGGAAATAAATCGTAGCCATAGATGCTTCACCGAATCACTAGCACTTTGAAGAGCTTCATCTCAGCATAGCAAGAGCCAAATGTGAATCAAGGGACTATGGGAAAAATCCTAGCCTTTGTTCCTTTGAAAGATTAAGTCCTGAAAATTGTTTGACCATCATGAGGTTCATTATCGTGGTTACCGAATGAGAATCTAGCTACTAGGCTTAGAAACACTGCCTACATATTTTAACATTTTGCATATTCCAATGGTATAGAATATTTTAAAATATTTTTTAATAAAAATTATTTTAGATTTATTTAAAATCTAGTTTGTTTTTAGTGAAATTTTTGGAAGTTTATATATATTAAAAAACCAACTTGAATTATATAAATCAAGATTTCACATCAATTTTTCTGTAGGATTCCGGCACCTAAAAATCCAAAAAATCACCTTAAAAAACACTCCTTTTCAAAATAATTATATTAATTTATGTTTTTTGTTTTTAATTAATATGATAATTAAAAAAATATAAATTATGTGCATGTCATATTTTTAAATTATAATATTAGTCAATAATATTGTAACCAAATTAATTTTATAAACTAAAAATTATTATAAAAATAATATGAAAATAAGTCTTCATAATTATGAATCTGTAACTATAAAATTTCTCCCTAATATCGATTAATTAAAACTTAAAATGTCTGTGTCATCGCTAAGGCATACACTTCAAATTTAACGAATACTCTGGTTTTACATGTTCTTTAATAGAAATCATCACGAAATTGATAGTCAAAGAGAAAATAAAAATTTGTCTTGTTCCCTTTGTTGTATGTTCGAATCTCATAAAGTTTTCCACTCATATTGATTAAATAAAACGTCTGTGTCAAAGAGAAATTAAAAAATTGCATTTCTAACCCTATTTCTGTTCAATGTCATTTAGCAATAATTCATTCATTCGTTACCTAAAGCATATAACATAACATAATGTCAGATGTGACATTGCTTGTGATTTTCCTTCCAGACCGATCGTGTCTACCGAGATACAAATTATGGGCAAAGCTTATCCACGGAGATGAGGTTTTTTGTTTTTCTTAATAGAAGTGTCCTAAAAACCCTACCTCAAAAGGAAACTTGGTCGTTGAATTTCACATAAGTGGAAAAAACAAGGGAGAATTGTTATGATCGATCCACATAGTGGGCAGAGTAATTATGATGATTTATTTATGGAAAATTTGAATGAATAATTTAAGTAGAGTTATTATGAGGATTTATTTATGGAAAATTTGAATGAATAATCTAAAAGATTTCACATATGATTATAAATGAAGATTAATTATTTTTAAGAAAAATAAAGTTGGCTTTTTTATATTTAATATTAAAAGGCTAGTATATGTATTTGAGTGAAAATTGGCAATTCCGAAAGAAAATAAGTTGTCCATATTGGCAGAAGATGTGTCTCAAAATCCTAAATTCAACCTATTGCTGGTAGAAGATGTGCCTCAATCCTAAATTCAAAAATACTATAAACAATCCTATATACATATTCAAAAATGCAATATATAGAAATATTGTTGTGGCAACTACCGGACCCTCAAAAAATGTAATATAGAAGATAAAAGAGAAAATTAGGATCCTTTGTTATGGAAACATGATCTTGCTTTCCTCTCTAATATGTCATTCTAGTGATAGAGTATAATGCATGATTCTGAATTGTCTCTGTAGGCAAGCTTTAGACAACTTGTCCGTGTCCTTGCTTTCATCTCTATATACATGTGAGATGGAGTAGGATGAGAGGGGGGCTAGCAAATGTTTTATCTTGTTTATCCATCCAGCTAATAGTGGTGGGTTGAAAGAAGAGTGTCCCTGTATATCGTCTATTATAGATCTAGAGTCTCCATAGATGTTGGTGATATTAAGATGTTTCTCTTTAGCGAACCAGAGCAACCCCCAAAGTGCCATGATTTCAGCTATGGTGTTGGTTCCAAGGCCACCATTCCAATGAAGGTTGAATTGTGTGTTGTTGTCTGGTTTGAGAATTGCACCATAACCACACGATCTCATTTGTGATGCACTGTCAAACCATCATGCAGACAAATTAATCGAAGGGGAGGATCTCATCTGCTAATTGATCATATTTGCATTTGTGCCCATTGATATGGTGCTCACCAATGAAATAACTTTGAAGCAGATGTTGTTGTAGTCAATGGGATTCCCTTCAAATATATTATGGTTCCTTGCATTCCAAATCTCCCAGATGATGTACATGGGCATCGCTTTGTCCTGAGTGTTGCAATCAGACCTTTGGGACATAATATGTTCTAAATTTGTAGTTCAATCAATTGAAATGTTCATGAAATGTGCAATATTTCTCCAAACCCGAGCAGATGAGAGAAATAAAAAACATGTGTTCTATCAATTGAATGGAATTTCTACAGAAGGTGAAAATTCCAGGACCATGAAAGCCTCTTTTAAGTAATTTTTCCCAAGGCAGTACTTTATTTTTCCAGACAAGGCAAGAAAACATTGTTATTTTAAGAGGGATCTTCAAGTTTCATACCTTGCAGAACCAAGATGCCTGCTAAAGGTTATATCTCTATGTAATATAGAATTTGTAGGCTTCAGTAATGATTGGCTCCTAATTATGCAATTTCCTACCCCAAGTGATGTAGTCGCCGAGGGCATTGTGGATAAGACCAAACTAGCTGAGAGAGGTGGTAAATTCATGCCATTTTATTGCACATTGTCCATATAGTCCCATCTCTAATGCTTCTTTCCATATAGGACAGTAGTTATGATAACCTCTTATTGTTTGTCAAAGGAAAAAAATATCATTTTCTGTTAATGATCTCTAAAGAGTGACCCTATGAGTTCTTCCCTCGATTCATTCCTTTGATGTTGTCTGAGCCAATCAGAATTTCCCATCTGTTCCCAAACTCCCATTCCATCCTCATGCATCACCAAGGGAGAATCTTCAAGTGGCTCCTCTAGAGGATGGACCCATTTTTCCTGTAAGAGATATTATTTCTAAATAATCCTTCCATATTTTTCTGTCTCATGTATTTTGAGTGTACGATATCTTGCCATATGCCACTTCCATTAACTTCTCTCCAAAAATATTTAATGAGTAGTTCTTGCTTTAATAAATAATTGTCTAGGAGCCCCCACCCTCCAAAATCCTTTAGAATAGTTAAATCTACCATTTACTGAGATGCATCCTTGTTGGAGTCCCTACTCTATTCTAGAGAAAGTTGGTCACTATAAATGAATTTTTTTTGACAATGGTACTCAAAATCATAAAGAGGTGAACCCAGAAAGCATAAATATGTTGAAGTGTCACCTATACCATAATGTATCTACCTCCTAGTGAGAGGTATATGTGAGTCCAGTTCGAGAGCTTATGCTTATATTTGTCTACCAACCAAAGCCTATCCATAGTCCTGTATTTGTGGGCTTTTAGTTTATGCCATCCTTCAATGGAGTTGTCGCTACTCTGAATATGCCTACAATATAGTATATATCTTAATTATCACCTAATGAAAAATATAGAGTAGACTTGTTGTTGCTTGTTTGGAGTTTGGAAGTTGCACCATATCTAGTAAAAATGTAATGCAATGCATCCCATTATGCTCTAGAGATAATGCCAAAGGTTAAAATATCATATACAAAGAAAAAGTGGCTAATATTGACTAAGCTAGTATTATTCAGTCCATGAAAAATACACAAGATTGAGCTTCTTTGATTTTAAGACTAATTCCATCCATGATAAACAAAAATATTAGAGGGGAAAGAGAGCATCCTTGTCTAAGGCCATGACCCACCTTGGAAAAGTTTGTGGGAATATCATTGATGAGAACAACAAAATAGGCCGAGGTGATGCAAGCCGTGATCCACTCTACGTTTTTTTCTCAGAGACCAATCTTGTAAAGGATAAGCCTTATAAATGAACAATTGACACAATCTAAGGACATGTGAAGATCAATTTGCATTACCACAACCTCCTTCTTACATGTATGGATAGTGTGGATGGACTCTTGTGTCACTGCAATCACATCATGAATCTGACAGTTACTTGAAAAACCAAACTATTCTCTGGAAATGTGTGAGGATAGAACCCTTTTGATATGCCTAGCAATAACCTTATATATGAGCATGTATACAATGTTGCATAGGTAAATAGGCCTGAATTCCCAAAATTTCTTTTGGTGGGAGGCCTTCACTATGAGAGATAAAAATGTTGAGTTGATGGCTCCCGAAATCATTCCACTGGTTTTGGATTCTTCCACAACCATGAGAGAGCTTCTCCCCATCAACTCAAAGAAATGAATGAAGAATTTCATTGTCCATCCATCTAGGCCTGGGATTTTATCCTTTGCAAAATTCCCCAGTCTGTGTAATTTCCTCCAATTTAACAGGGTTCTATAGTTTGTCATTTGTAGAATTATCAAACATAATTAGATATTGGTTAAGTGCTCAGGACTGATCTTCAAATCCTACATCCTCCCTGGCCTTGTAGAAATGCTCAACAAAATTTAAAGCTTTTGTTTGTATGTCAAAGGTTGTGTTCTTAATATGTCCCTCCAATGTCTCGATCTTCCAGATTGTATTGGAATGTTTGTGATGAGTAGCATTCTTATGAAAGAACTTGGTGTTTCGGTCTTCTTCACATAACCAAGTTTATCTGCTCTTGAGTCTCCAAATAATGTCCTGTATATTCAAGATCTCATTATTTCCTTCTTCCAACAATTTAGGTTATTCAAATCCTGATGAGTCGGAATTTTGTCCTTTGGTGACTTGTCAAAAACAGAAATACTTCGGGTGAAGTCCTTAAGTTCCACAATCATCTGATGCTTTTTAATTCTTTCCCAAGTTATGTTTCTTAATTTTATTTTATTAAGTTTGGTAACCAGGGATCTCATAGCTGATGCTTCTCTATAATTAGATATTTCAGTCCAAAGGGTGTGTACCAGGTCGTTATATCATGCATCAAGCAACCATGCTTTGCTAAATTTAAAAGGGATCCCCCTGTGGACATTCTCCATCCTCCAACTAACAATAATAGGAGTATGATCAGAAATGTTTGTCTTGTATACAGATGACTTCAAGTAACCAAGACTTTCAATCAAATATTCTTGGACCAAAAATCTATCCAATCGTTTCCCAACATGGTCCTCGCCATCCAGTTTTTTGTTCCATTTTGGAGCAAGAGAGCAGGGGAAAATGTCTAGCAAGTGGAAATTGGCAAAGAGATTATAGAGCCTATCAACGAGAGGATCTATTCTATAATGTGTCCCCCATGATTCCTGCATCATGAGAGTGGTGTTTAGATCTCCAGCTAGAATGAGTCCATTAATCTTCATAATATTATAGAGGTTAATTCTCTCCCAAAACGACGGATGTTCCCGACATGGTGCATACATGTTAAGGATATGCATGTGACTAGAAATACCCCATATATGTCCATATAGTAATATTCCTGCAAAAAAGTTGAAAGCATGGATCCAACATGCGATGAGGCCTCCAAAAGTACATGTTGATCCAAAAGCAACAATGTGCCATAATAGGCAAATTTGTTTGAAATATGCAATAGCCCAAGGAGAGTCTACAAGAGATCCTTGAATAACAATAGACGGATGAGAATCCTCAATAATGTGCTTGATACCCAATTGTTTGTAGTGATTCCCCAAATCCCTAATTTTAATGGAGAGAATGTTCATCATGGAATCAAAAAGGCGGTAAACGATGCTCTACATGCCTAAGAATCGTAGGAGGAGATAATAGGTACGTCCCGAAGGTTAGCAGAGTCGGGAAAGAGGTCGGAGTGAGGCCCAGGATGACCTCAGAAATGTCGATTGCGCTTTTTATAAGTTTTTCAAACAATGATGTTTTTGGTAGAAATCATACTAATATGAGGGGAGGATCTAGGAGCATCATCACAATGAATGGTCAAGGCATTAAGGTCCAACTCAAGGTTCAGGAGAAGGAATTCGATGTTGCTCCCAATCGATTTGTGAGGGGAAGCAAAGGAGGATTCCTCAAGACAGTGATTAGACAGAGAGATAGGATATTCGGGCAGAGGCATAGTAGGAGAGATTGTGAGGATATTGTTAGGGGAGCAGGGGATGGCAATCTTAGGAGAGAAATTCGACGGATCCTGAGGGGGTATAGTCAATTAAATCTGGGCCTCCATAGATGGGGGAAAAGCAGAGCAACCAGATGATAAGTCAGTAGAAGAAAAATGTGGGGAAGAGTTATCAGAACCAGGAGCAATGTTCATATTTAAAGAGGAGAAGAGGCATTCAAAGAAGAAGATGAGATATAAATCTGAGAGGGGATGAAATGAGATGAATTAGTACCTTTGCATGGACGTGAATAGTCAGATTGTGGATGTTGAGGGGAAATGTCTTGTTGTGGAGCAAGTCTAATTGAATGATGCAAACCAACCCTCCTCATTGGGCATTGCTTCTTCAACCCCAAGCCAGGTTGAGATGCTCCGGAAGGCCACTTGAGAGGTGGATCTCTACCAGAATCCATGGCACCTACTTTTCATGTGCCCCAACCACGTCAGGATCAATGTTTGTAATAGCCTTGGTGAAAAGTTCATGTAATAAAAGTTAATAAAGGAAAAATAAGACCACTGTTAAAGGACATATATTCTAAGCTAAGTGTTGGGCAAAGATATCCTAGTAGGCATCACTGGATGTATTTTTTGGCTAAGGAAAATTGGAAAATGCTAACGCAAAGGCATTAAAAGGCAAAAAGGCATTTTTGTACATTTAATTATGAAAATATAGGAAATTAGGAGAAAAGTAAGGTGAAAGGTCATAGGTTGCATGTGAGGAGGAAATTGAAGGAAAATAATGGAAAACGAAGAAATTAGAGGCCTCATGCATAAAGAGGCTTCTAAGGATCAATTCATGGCTTTTGTCAATTTCAAGTTTGGAGCTCTCTCATTATTCTCTCTCTCTCACACACACTCTTGATCACTTAGAGTTTTCTTGGAGCACTCTAGTTTGGAGCAAGCAAAGGAAAGGAAGGCAAGAAAGGATTAAGGAAAGGAAAGTAGGAAAGGAAGGCAAGCAAGGATCAAGGAAAGGAAAGAAGGATCAAGCAACTTCAGCGGGAATATTTGCAGGTAAACTTTTGCATATGTGATTTCCTAGCTGGTTTGGACATGCATGGCTTTGCATGTTGGTGTATTGTTCTCTTGTTGTTGGTGGCATGGTTTTCCAGGTTATGACAATGGATTTCAACGTAGCCTTTCCCTTTTCTAGATGCCATGGTATGTTGGGATGTTTATTTCAGTTTTGATCTTTGGTTTGCCGAATGGATTTTGGAATCTAAGGTGGAGGTGGTCTCAAGTTTCATTCCCAAAGGCCTAGGAATCCCCTGACCGGTTTTGGTGAGATACACAGTAAAGCCCAAGGGAGATGTCTTAGTTTATGGCCTAGTGATCCAATTTTGGATTGCAGTAAAGCTCGAGAGACAAGGAGATGGAAAATTCCTCAAGGATAGTGATGGTTTCCAGATGGCATTCCAAGTTCTATTTGGTTCTGATCAGAGCACTAGTTTTGATGTGATCATGATTGATGAGAGTGGAGGTGGTTTAACCTCTGGATTCCCTTGGTTGTTCTTGGATTAGTTGCTCTATGAGATCTCACATTCATTCTTGGGTGGTACGTGGAAGTCCCGAACCTCGTCGGATTTTCCTATGATTAATAAAAGCGAATTTCTCTTACTTTTGGACTTATTTATATGTGGATTTAATGGTTTTCTTATCTCTAATATTTACATGGTTTTATGCTAGCTATAAATGTGGTTAAATGATTGTTTCATGCATGGTTATTTCATGTATTTACTTGTAACTATTAAATGGATGGATGCAAGACCTAATTGATGATGTAGTAGTTCAATGGAGAGGGAAGTGATCCTTCTGGTTATGTTTCATAAGTTGTTTCAGTCATTTATTCTCTATCTTGTATCCTAGACCTGTAGGTTTCATTGATTCCAAGTGTTACACAGAATGTCAGTCTCAATTGGGGATGCTCAAGCCTAGTCCTAAGGTTGATTTTGATTGATCAGCATTGTTATCATGTATTTAATGAATTCTAGAGGTTGTAGCAAGTTCTAGGTAGAGGCTAGGATTCTGGGCTAGAAAAGTGGCTTAAACCACAAGTTCGTTGGCACAAAACTAGTAATTTTGGTCCACAGTCACTGGCAGGCAAGCCTATGAGAGTGACTTTAGGTTGTTGGTCACTCCCTTTCCCATAGAATGAGAGTGGCTATGGTCTAAGAGATCCATAACATAAGTGGGACCCAAGGAAAGGTTGTCTGAGTGGTTGACTTGTCTCCTAAGGGTTTTGTTGATGATGTTGGATAACTGTGCGTGATGTTCCAATGATTCCATTCCCTTAAGGTCACCAAGGAGATTGAATCCCTTATAGTAACCTCTCTCATCACATGGTTTCCCAGCTAGTTTGCTTCTTGGGTGGACCTATGAGGAGGGGGTGTTATATATTATTATCAAAGCATGGTTCACCCTCGGAATGATGGGCGATATGTGTTGGTCATGCATGCATGTCAGTTGCATGTGTGTCTCTTACACTTGTGTTCCATGTGCTTGTTACATTACATCATGTTGATCATGGTTGTAGTAAGGTTATCATGAGGAACTTGATGTGATTTTGTGGAATGTAACATCAGAAGTATATGATTGGTTACTTACGTATATGCAGCTTATACGCAGCTTTATTATATGCATTTTGATTACATCCTTTTATGTTGGGTTTCATTCTTGATCGTTTGATTGCATGTATCAGTCTTGTAGGTTGGTTATAAGAATTGATTGCTTACACTTGACTATATGCAGTTATGTGTATGTGTAGTTAATTAGGCATTGCTTATGCATGTTGATGGTTGCATGTGTCAATGTGTACGATGGAATAACAGTTGTTGTCATGCATAAGGTCATAGCATGCATTATTGATATGGCCTTGTATTGATGACTATACCCTACCTAGAAGGTTATTTATGCATTGATGCATTTATTTGGTATATGTCTATATGTTATTATGATTATGTTATGAATGCATTACGTTGATTTGATGATCCTGCAGACAAGGTATCCTCCCTGAGTTATGCTAAGGTACGCTGATTTATGGTGATTTGGTTTAGATGACATAATATGCCTTGCTAGAAAGAGTTCAAATGGCTAGCAAGGAGGTAGACTACATAGAATCTCCCTATGCATCAGATGAGCAGTGAGGTGTGGGGCATTCTTCTCATTTGGCATACACATTGAGAAGCTTGCGGGAAGAAATAAGGAATTGCAAAGTGGACAATGATAAAATCATGTAGGAACAAGAGGAACAAGAAGAGGTGAATGCAATACTACTTCAGAGTTTGTCAAAATTGCAGTGGCAAGGACCACTTCGAATCAGTCATGGGAAAGAGGACATAACTAATGCATCATATGATAGTAGGTCTCCTATTAGACACAAGACTTATGGTAAGCACAACTAGTATAGATCTGACAGGATCAGAGATGGTAGGTTTTTGGACACTCCAAATAGGATAGGTACTAGACATAGGCATTATTCTAGTTCTAGTTCTGACAGGCATCATGATCACCATCATTATCACCCTTACAGGAGGAGTGATAGGGGATACTTTCCAGATGAGTTCAAGAAAGTGAAGCCACCTACCTTTGATGGAGAGATGAATAAATAATGGGATGCGAAAGCATGGTTGCTTGGTATGAGAAATTTCTTTAGATTGCATGATTATTCAAAAAACATGAAAGCAAGGATAACTGTTTTCAGTCTCAAAGGTAAAGCAGATATTTGGTGGGAAGATGTGAAGAATGTTAAGGGTATTGATGAAGATGATTTGACTTGGCATGAATTTGAAAGGCTCTTCAAGAAGACGTACTTGTCAGAGAGGTACTATGATGATAGAGCTAATGATTTTTATGAGTTGTGGATGGGTTCTATGACAGATGATGAGTGTACTAGTAGATTTTTAGAGTCATTGATATATGTGCCTTACCTCAAGGAGGAGAAGGCCAAGGTTCAAAGATTCATCAGTGGACTGCCAGTTACATATAGAGACCAGATTGAGTTCAATGAGCCTAGATCATTGGAGGAGGCCATCTTAAAGCTGAAGCATTGTCATGAGAAGTCGAAATACAAAGTTGAGTCGAAGCATAACTTGAAAGGAAATGAGAAAGCTAGAGGAAAATGGCCACCAAAGCGAGGAAGACCTCAAGACACAAGTGTCGAGCCGTAAAAAGTGTATTTTTCACCTCTATTTACCTCACATTAACTTATCAATTGAGGAACGATGTGTTATCTCAAAGAGTGTACTCTGTTTGAGGCTATCATTTGTCAGAGTAATGCTTGTAGTATGGTGCTAAAAATACAATGCTAAATGGATACTCAAAGCAAGATCTACTTATATCAAAGCACTTTAAGGTTGAAATCATGCATTTAGAAAACTAAGCAATTTATCAGTCAAGGGTCCAGTAACAGTAACTCATCCCTCTGTAAACTGATGTAATTGAAGATAATCAAGGAACAAATCATTAATCTGGGGACTAGACAACAAATTTCAACACCCACTATAGTTTCAGATCGTTCTGCACACCAAAGCAATGATAACGCAAATAACAGGAAATGGAACAACAACTAGGAAATGGAACAACAACTAAGAAATGGAACAACAACTGGAAAATGTAACAACAACTAATGCTTATAAAAAACAACACCTTAATCTTCAGAAATGAGTGCAGCAATCGTATCCTACAGAAATCAGATAGCAATCTTTACTCTAAGGATAAATCAGATAGCCAACAAAAATAGAACGACAACTGATTAGCAATGAAATATAGAATAGCACTTAGAGCCAAATGTAAATGCACGATAAGCCAAGATAAATGATGCACACGGCACGCCTTAGTATGGGGAAAGACAGTAATTTTATTTCTATACCACAGATATCAATCTTAGTTATAAAGAATAACGATTGTAATTCGTAATGGAATAGCAATGTCAGTTGAACAACAATCACAATTAAATGTAAACCATCGATAAATATAGTAATACCAGTTTATGAATGTTACAACATGGTTACCCTATAATTGAACAACGATAGCATTCCATAAAGACCAGAAATATTGTATTAACAACAATCCATTACAGAGTTAGAATGAACACTATGACATTCCTGTCACAGAGAACGATATTACTCAGTCGAACATAAATCAAATACAACAGAACCATGATGTAAAATAGGAAAACACATCAGATTACAGATGATAATGAAAACCACGCACGAACTAAAGATAATGGTACAGGAGCAAGTGTTCCACCAGGGCCGGGCCCTTAGCCTCTAGGGACACACCGCTTGAGATTATTCGAGGATCAAAGATGGAACTGCAACCAGATTTATATTAAAGCATTAAAATAGAATTACAGTGGATCACTTCTCAACGAGAGTCAATGATCAAAGTTTCAAATACAGAGAAAAGTTACATAGAAAAATGACAGCAGATCCTCACCTGGGCTAGCGGTGCTACTGCTTTTTATAACAGCTAAAGCGAAGATATCAATGATGCAAAAATAGTTAAGGCAGTGATTCCTCAGGATCAAAGGATCCTGAGGGATTCGTGAAACTGTTAGTTCCCAATTATCCATTTGTTCTCTTGCGCCGAGTCGATATCTCCTTTTCCTTTCCTTGGTTGATGTGCTTTAATTTGGATCGCCTTGTTTGCATGTGGTTCCATGCCAAAGGGACAACAGTTAACTTGACCCTGTGTTTTTCTTTGGAACTGCAATCTTTCATTTTTCCCTTTTTTCTGCATAATAAATGGAAATTATTAGTGATTTTATGTTGCATATAAATCCCATATATTTTGTCATGATTTCTTATTATCTACCTAGTTCATGATGCAAAGAGGTTATGAGTTTTAAAGGAAATATGACAAAATAATCAATAAAAACATACCTTCTTCTGTACTCCACACACCCCCCTGCTTACCCTTTTTCATGCCCTCATGAAAACATTGTAGTTGACATGTAAGGCAGTGAGAGAGTAGGCTGGAGATGGGATCTCATGTGGTGGTCTACAACCATGATGCCTAACTAGGTGTTCAAAAAGATGGCCTGTCTGACCCTAAGGCATCTCATACAAGGCTTGGTATCCAGGTGCAGGGTGCCAAATAATCAGACTGTGGAACCTATATCCTAACCAAGATGGCCCTGCTCTCAAGATAAGTTCACCATAGAGGTTCAAGCAATTGGTAGCTAACTTAAAGTTCTCATAATTAAATGGTTCCCTGAGTTGGATATTTGGATTAGAAATCTGATATCAAAATTTAGCAGCATCAATGGCAAGGTCATTAATAGTGAGAAAAAAGTATTCTATTCCCTACCGATTGATTGTTGTATGAATGCGTCCTAATGCTTCAACCACGCCTGGAGTCCTTATGAGGTTCCTATGTTTCCTCCATAACTGCACTGGATTTCTAGGCTCAGCTCTTACCCATAAGTCTAATCCATGTTCTTGCCTTTGGAAGGCATTATAGGCTTTAAGCCATTTGATTTGATTAACTCCAAATGAAATAAATTCTTGCAGTTGAATATCTCCAACGAAAGGGCCGGGGTTCTATTTTGTCTCTTGATGTAGCACAAGGTTATGTAGATAGAATTCACACAGCAATCTTTGAACCTTTACTCCATAGTTCTTACAACAATTTATAAAATCATCAATAGTATTAATTTGTATAGGGGCTCCTATTTTGACAACCTTAATTTTCAATTGCAAATATCATTACATTAAAAACAAGACATAATTCTTAGCAAGGGCTCTACATGCTAGGATGTCAGTGTACAAAGAGCATAAGGTATCCGTCTGCTTGATAACTACATCTAACCTATGAGTTACCTTTGCAACCTTTTCTTCTTCCTTTCACCATCCCTCAAAGGCCTGGCTTTCGGATAAATTGACATTCCTTAGCTGTTGTTGTAGTTCTTCATACTTTTCTCGAAAAACCATTTGTTCTGTGAGTTTTTCTACTGCTTGTTGAGCTTGTACCAAACCCTCTCGTAGGGTTACTGTCCTCGGATCACTATCCCACATGGCAGTGGTAAGTGGAAGGTTCACTTGAATCTTCTTATTGCATTGTTTCATGTTCATGGTTCGCATTTCTCGAAAGGGTCGTGCCTTTGTTTGAACTTCTTTGTCATAGGTCAATATATCATCTGTTTGTACTTCAACATGGGTAACAGTGGAATGTTGTTCCTTTTGGTTTTGAACGGCAAGCTGGACTTGGGTACTCCTTACCTTTTTCTTGAGGGGTTTTGCCAGAGTGGTTGCCTGTCTCACCCCCAAAGTCCTTTTTACCCTATTTCTCATTTTCAAAACCCTGATTTGTTGTCGAAGTCGAGCTATCACATTCAGTAATCTTTGTTGTTCTTTCCGTAATCTTTTAATTTCTTCTATTTCCTTAGAAGGAACAACTATCTATTTACTTGGGCCTGGACTATTATCTTGGCCAATTCCCTAGTTCTCTTCTTGGGGTGCTCCTTCGTTGTTCTTTTTGGGTTGCTCTGGAGTAAAAACCCTAGCTGGTTTTGTTATTTCCTGGGTGAATTCTTTTTCCATCCCTTCTTCTCCATGAAATTCTTCTGGTGCCATCTGGCTAGGAACAGATTGTTCCTCTTCTGTAACTTCATCACTTTTCTCTCCTCTCATACTTACATCATGAATAGAATGATTCTCTTCTTTTTCTTCCTCGTCGCGCAATTCTTCGGGTGCATTTTTGTCTTGAGCAGGTTTCTCTTTTGGTTCTTCCTCAATATGGAGGCCTAGCGGACTGAGAGGTTGGGCATATTCACCCATATTGGCCAGAATTTGGGCCAATTTGTCCTCTTGCAATGGATTTTGCAATGGGCTTCCTTCGCGTTGCTCTGTCTCCACCTCTGCCTACCCAAGCTGCTCGATCTCTTCATCTGTTTCTCCTTCCCCATTTCCTTCCAATTATTTCTCATTCTCTTTTCCTTCCAATTATGCAGTTTGCTCATCCCCTGAATCATCTATCTCCATAGGTTGGTTGGTATTCCCCTGGGGATTTTCCAACCTCCCTCTAATCCGTGTCAATATAACCGATTTTCTCCATTTCGATGGTCTATTCGGTGTATTGGTAGCATGTTTGTGTTTCGGGGCTGGCAGAGTCAGTCCCCTATCTATTGTGGAAATTAGCTCTTCCCAGCTACTCTGTTGCTGAGCAAGACTGTGGCTAACTATCAGCCGTATCAACCCCTGGTGACTTACTACTGATTCTATATGTTGTGATTTTTTCATGCTTCGGGCCACATCATGAAGTAATGAATTTAAAAATGCAGGTAAGTTCACATAGTATTTCTGTTTTAATACAGCTAAAATTTTAAGGTGTCGTGGTCTTACCATGTCTTTCCTACCTTCATAGGTGATGTAGCTCTAGATGGTCTTCACCAATTTTTCCCACAGCTCTCCTAACGTTGCTGGAAAAACTCCCTTTCCTCTGACTATCAAGTTCTAGCCTTCATCTTGGAAAATTTTTATGATCTTTTGCAGTCTCTCCTTATTTAGCGTCCACACAGGTCCAGTGGATGGCAGTCCCAAGACGTCTGCAATTATGTCATCGATGACTGCTATGTGTCTCCCCCTTACGGTGGAGTGATATTCTTGCAAGTTCTGCAAGAATTCTATTGCTACGGTCTCGTTGGATTCCTGTAAACAATTGAGATAAACTAACTAACCTGCCCTTTCCACGATTTCTCGTGCAGCATCAGAAACTGTCAATACATGTGGTTCTCTCCGAATTGATCTTCCTCCCATGCTTTAGCTTACTGTAAAATCACAGGGACATCAATGGAATAGCCGGCTATTCAAACTGTTAGAACACAGAGAAAATAACGAAACAACAAAGCTCATTCAAATCTTACTAATTGCTACAGAATATAATACGGAAATAACTTAGGAACAACAGGGCATGCAAATTGGAAAATGAGATATCGCTAAGCCTTGCTATTCCCAAGTAGAAGTTTTATGAATAATAGTCTGACACATATACCAGCAAATTATGAGGTCAGCCTCCCCCCTTGCAATGTGATAAGCCATCCTCGGTCGTCAAATGAGGTAGCGGCATGCCAAAGTGCCATGGTACGGAGTCATAAAGGAACAACGTATATTGTGATGCCATGTTTACAAAAGGAAGAGGTTGTCGAAATCGAGGTGTATAATAGGATCTCTTAACAAATAAGAGACTGTTGTGATATGATGCAAGGCTAGGAAGATAGGAGAGCTAACGTGCACATAGAGTCTAATGCGGTCATTATCAACTTTTCTGTCATGATTGGTTATAATAGTTTTTCATGTGTTTAATGGTTTGGGGAAGTGATATACATAATCTTATTTGACGTATTACAGAGGTATAAGATAGAGAAGGGTGTTGATGATTGCTATTGGTGTATAAGGAATGTGACTTCAATACTATTAACAAAGCTCTACTACTAATAGGTGTCCATAACCTTGACAAAGTTGTTTGTTTCACCCATGGAACCATGATCCTTTGCGTATGTTTAGGAAGTGTTGTGCAATGTCAAAATGGAGGTCATTATGCTAGCTTGGTAACCAGTTAAACCATAATGCCATTCACCAGGAAGGAGTAAAAGGTGGGCAGGACGGCTCGTGATGAGACCTCCCATTCCAAGGACTCTTTATTTTTTCTGATGTGTCTCTTGGATCATATCCTTGGTGTGGTGGCCATAGTGGGAATGCCACTTCACTTTCTTCCTTATGATCATGGTAGGCTGGCTCTTGATGAGACCCCCTATCCTGCATTTGACAACTCATATAAACATTTTTCTCTCTTTTTTCTTTCATAAAGTACTGTCCTATTTATACACAAAGGGTGGTTTAGCACTCCTTAAGAGTAGGAATGGTGGAAGAAGTCTTAACATCTCAATAGAATAACATATACCCTTGGTTCTTATTCCTTAATAATGATCAAAGAAGATTATGGGAATTTAAAAAGAATCAACATGATAAAGATAACCAATCATATCAGTATTAATAGGATAATGACAGCAAAAGTGATGAATAATTGTGTCCTTTCCTCTTTCCTCCTATCAATTTATAGCAATTTCCTGTAAAAGTAGTGATTTTATATAATTTGTTGATTTTAGTATGCTCTAGTTTTGTATCCATTGGATAAGTGTATAGTTGTGCTCTAAAAGACTTGAAACAGCAGGAACGACAGGTATCTTTAAATTGGAACAACAAGGAAAACAAGCATAAGTAAAAGGAATACAAGAATGTTGTCGTTTGAAAAAGGAAGAGAAAAAAAATATAAGTGTTGTTATTTTGAAAAAGGAATAGCAGAAAATGAAAATGGCGTTCCTTTGGAAAAGGAACAACAACAACCGAAAGTGTTGTTCCTTTGGAAAACGAACAACAGAAAACGCAAATGTCGTTCCTTTGGAAAAGGAACAACAAAAATCAAAAGTGTTGTTCCTTTGAAAAAGGAACAACATAAAACGCAAATTTCGTTCCTTTGGAAAAGGAACAGCAAAAATCAAAAGTGTTATTCCTTTGGAAAAGGAACAGCAGAAAACGCAAATGTTGTTCCTTTGGAAAAGGAACAACAAAAATCAAAAGTGTCGTTCCTTTGGAAAATGAACACCAAAATGAAAGTGAAAAAGGAACGACTGACCCAAAAGGTGTTGTTCCTTTGGAAAAGGAACAACAAAACGAAAACGTTGTCCCTTTGGAAAAGGAAGAGCAGAAACAAGAAAAGTGCACACAAATGTTATCCGTTTAGAAAAGGAACAACAAAAAATGACAGTGTTATTTCTATTGAAAAAGGAATAGCAGAATGGTGAAGGTATTGTTCCTTCTAAAAAGGAACAACAAAAATGATAGAATCACTGATTCTTCAAAAAGGAACATTAAAGTGAAAATACAAAAAAAATATATGTACAGAGAGTAATTTATGCTAACAAAACAAAAGAATTATGTACAAAATGTGAAAACAATTGAATCAGTTAATGAATTGCAAGTGAGGAAGATTTCTCTTCCTCCTCCAAAATTTGCATGTCGGAGTCTTCGCGTAGTTGCTGGTAGAAGGATTCTCGAGTGAGTGGTTTACGGTAATGTCGAACGTGGTGGCCATTTGCCTTGAAGGTATGTCGAGATCCATCAATGGTGATTAGAGTAAGGGTACCATTATCATGTACCTTCTAGATTTTATATGGAACTAGCCAACGAGTTTGAAGCTTCCCGAGAAAATCCTTAAACCTGGAATCGTATAAGAGCACCCAATCTCCTTCGCGGAAGACTTTATTTTTAATGAGAGCATCATGCCATTTAGCTCGTTGCTGTTGGATTAATGCAGCGTTTTGAAGGTCAAAGAGACTGATTTCATCTAGCTCATTGGTCTTTTGTAATCTATTAATCTGTGCTTTGTTTAGATCTAGGCCGACTTCTTGTGTTGTTCGCATTGTTTGGATTTTGAATTCTATGGGAAAAATGGGTTCCTTTCCAAACACCAATTGGTATGGTGAATAGTCGGTATTGCTTCTCCATGTTTTTCTGTAAGTCTAGAAGGCTTCTGGTCGTCTTGCAGCCCAATCGCGTCTATGCGATGCAATGGCTTTTGTTAAGATTGCTTCTATTATTTTATTGTTGCTTTCCACTTGACCATTTGCCCGTGGGTGGTATGGAGTGGTAATTTTGTGCTGGATATGATAGTTTTTGAGTGTTGCGGCAATCTTGTTACCAACAAACTGTGGTCCACTGTCTGTAATTATATCTCTTGGAAGCCCATATTGTACGAATATATGGAACAGGAACTGTATGACAAAATCCTCTGTAACTCTCGGCAATGCATCTACTTCAACCCATTTGGTGGCATATTCTGTTGCTACTAAAATATATGTTTTCTGGTTCGAGGATGGGTTAATTGGTCCAACGAAATCGAGGGTCGATCGCTCAAATGGTTCAATAACTAGCTGTGGATTTAAGGGCATTTCGTCAGACTGACCAGAGCGTCCTGCTCTTTGGCAGTTGTCACAAGCTTGAACGAACTTCTTTACATATTTGAAGATCATGGGCTAAGAGTACCCTGTTTGCAGTACCTTATGTCCCATTCTGCGATCAACGAAATGTCTGCCACATGGTCCGTCCTGACAAGCTTTCAAGATGTCAAAAATTTCATCCTCACGGACGCATCTCCTGATGTGCATATCTGCCCCTGTATGGAACAGGTAGCCCCCAATCCAAGAAAATCGAGCACTTCGTTGGACAATCTGTTTTCGTTCATTGGGGGTCAGATGTTTTGGTAATTTACCTACTGCTAAGTAATTGACAACGTCAACATACCAGGGTGTTTTAACAGTGACAACAAACAAATGCTCATCTGGAAATTGATCTTCAACCGTTGTTGCGTCCATTGGTTTTGGCATTCGCGAGAGAAAGTCAGCTATAGGATTTTCTTTTCCAAGTCGGTCCTTGATTGTAATATCAAATTCCTGTAATAAAATCAACCATCTAGTTATTCTACCATTTGTGATTAGTTTATTTGCTAAATCTTTTATGGCAGAGTGATCTGTATACAAGATAACGAGATATCTAGTAATGTAATGCCTGAATTTATTGACAGCATGTATTACAGCTAGAAATTCCTTTTCAGTAACAGTATAATTTAATTCAGCAGGAGATAAACTTTTGCTAATATAATAAATTGCATATGGTTTTTATCTTCTTCCTACCCAAGGACTGCTCCAATAGCTGTATCTGAGGCATCTGATGAAATCTGAAATGGCAGGTCCCAATTTGGTCCTCGAAGGACTGGGGCTATGGACACAAGCTTCTTCAGATCCTGAAAAGCACGGTCATATTTTTCTGTCCAAAGAAAGTCAACATTACCTGTCAATGCATATAGAGGTGCAGCAATATGCGTAAAATGTTCTATAAACCTTCTATAATAACCAGAAAATCCAAGAAAACTGCGTACCTTTGTTTGAGTGGTAGGAGTTGGAATTAGCAAAATTATTTGTTGGTTGGGTCTACCAGTATGCCAGCTGCTAAGATATAATGGCCTAGAATAAGTCCTTCAGTCATCATCATATAACATTTTTCATGGCTCAAACAAATCCTGGTGGCAATGCAGCGCTGCAGGACTTTTTCCATTGTGTCCAATGCCGGGTCAAAATCGTCTTCGTATGGTGTAAAGTCATCCATGTATACTTCGAGCCCTTCATTTATTGAGTCTAAAAAGGTACTAAGGATAGCCCTTTGAAATGTGGTAGGAGCATTGCATAAGCCAAAAGGTAGAACTCTATAGGAAAATGTTCCTCAAGGACAAGTAAAAGTGGGTTTGTCTTGGTCTTCAAGGGTAATCTGAATCTGATTGTATCCACTAAAGCCATCTAAGAAAGAAAATAGTTTCTTTCCTGCCAAGGTGTCTAACACTTGGTCAATGAATGGAAGGGGAAAGTGATCTTTTTGTGTTGCTTTATTTAGCTATAATCTACACAAATCCTCCACTTTCCATTCTTTTTTGGTACCACAACAAGTGGAGAGACCCATTTACTATTGGAGATAGGATAGATGAAGTTGACATCTAAAAGTTTTTGAAGTTTAGCTTTTACAACTTATTTTAGATGAGGATTAAGTCTCCTTTTTGGTTGGCAAGTAGGTCTCGCATCCTTTTCTATGTAAATGTGGTGTGTACATCACTGGGGATCAATTTCTTTCATATCAGGGTAGTCCCATGCAAATACTTCTTTATATTTCCTCAATAGTTGGATGAGCTTCTCTTCTTGTTCGGAAGTCAGGTTGGCATTAATGTTTAAAGTCTTTCCTGGCTCAATTTTTACAATTTTGCTATTTGAAACAGAGGTAGTAGGTATTGTTTGATCGTGTGTATCCTTAAGAGGATATTCTTCTAATTCATTATCAAATGCTGCTTCTATCATGTGACATTGTATGTGGGATGTGGGTTCAACTTGGCTAATAAAATTATTAATGGCATCATCTTTCGTTTGGTCTTTGAAATCAAGGGCCTCTTCTATGGTTAATGGAGACCTAATATTTTCAGTGAGGTATGATACAGGATTCTTGTTAGTTTTCATATTGTGACACTCGGTTGCGCTGGAGAATATAAAGCTAGGTTCTTGATATTTTCCCCACTAGTTATGGTCATATTGCCTTGTCGGTAGCCAATATAAGCATCGGTGGTTGCAAGCCAAGGTCTGCCTAAAATCAATGGATGTACATCGAGTCGGTTTTTGGGGTTTCTTATGAAAAAATTGGTTGGATACTCCCAGGAGTCAACGGATACAATGACATCATGTAGTGTGCCCTCTGGCCTAACCATAGGCTGGTCAGCCAGTGCTAGTAAAGTAAAGGTCGGTTCTACTGATGTAATGCCCAGTTTTTGGCAAGTGGTAGTTGTTAAGATATTAATTGCAGCTCCTAGATCAACTAAGGCATTTGAGAAGGTTTGACCATAGATTTGTACGGTTACTATTGGATTTCCTGGGTCTTCATACTTAATGGGTGTTTCTTTTCCTGATAATAAGTCGGATAGAGTGCCAACTACTTGGACTTTTGGATTATTTGTTATTTTCCTCCTTGGTTTCTTTATACATAGCTCTTTGATAGTCTTTACATATATCAGAATGTCTTGAATGGCTTGGAAGAATGGGATTTTTATGTACTGGTTTTTTAGTTATCCAGAATGTCAAAATCAAGATATTGTATAGGTCGAGGGATAATTAATCATTCTGGGAATGGGGGAGAGGTTGTGGTTGCTTGATTATGAATTTGTTTTCTGGTCACATCCTCTTCTTGTGGCGGTTGTTCTATAGGTAACTGATATTCAACTTGAGTTGTTTTATCTCCCTTTGTTTCGATGATACACCCAGATCTTAATTGAAGGTCATTACACTCCCTTAGATCAGTTCCTATTTCTAGTGTTTCAATTATTTTAATAGATTGGACCGGTCTGTTATTCGGATTAGGGTTGGGTTGGGTTGGGAGCTACGGTCTTAAGTTAGATTAGGGGTTTTGTTGTAAGGATGGCAGTGTAGGTTGAGGGAGCGGAATGGTTCCTACTGGCTGATTCATCGGTCTTTGCCAGTTTGTCTGCCAGGCTTGACTCTGTGAAGTAGCAGGGGTCCATTATGCTCGATATACATTACTTTGCCAATATGGTGGGGTATAGGGAAAATTTGGCCAATTGGGTTGGCTTGCTTGATTCGGCCATGGAGATGGTTGTTGTGACCAATTCAGGAAGGGAGGTTGATTTTGCCACATTGTATTATATTGTTGAGCATGATATTGTGGAGGCTTAAAAGAAGGAGCTGGATCTGAAAACATACCTTATTGTCACAGCTGCCATTGAAGGCGCTGATTGAGTAGATACATTGATTTTGGCTCTTCTTCTGCTTCCTTGTACACTGCTTTCAATCCAGGAAGTGAGGGACAACTCTCTGTAGAGTTGTCTTTTGTACAAATGGCGCAACTTTGGACTGCGTCTAATGGACACTCCTTATGGCTGTGTTTCTTTCTGCATCTAGGATAGAAGATTGCCAAATTCTATTCTGCTTCTGCTTGCTTTTGTTTGGTCTGCATAATATCAAGTTGTGTTGTCAGTGTCCCCAATATGTCAGTTTTAAAAATTTCTAATAAATTTCCAATTTCTGCATGGGTTACTCCTTCTGCCGAAATTCTGTTATCTCTTGCAAACTGATCATGTTCTGCTAGTTTTAGTCTTGTGCTGCCTCTCGAGCTCGTAATACATAGATCAATAATGTCAGCAAAAATTTCTTGATAAATATCTCCTTTTCCCATAATATTTAATGTTTCAATCCATTGTTCCTTCATTCCCCTAATTAATGTTGTTTTTAATACATTATCTGGTAAGGGTAATGATGCATAAGGAGATCTTTGAGGATTATACTGGAAACATTCAACATACTCTTCTAATGTTTCATTTGGTCTAGCTACCATCTGAAATATTTCATCTTTTAACTCTTTAGACTTACAATAATCCTAATAGTTTTTTAGAAAAGATTCTTTCATTTGATCCCAGTTATTTATAACACCACCACCCAATCCCATAAACATCTTAAGGCAGCCCCTTTTAATGTAGAGGGAAATAATTTCAGCTTCTGGGGATCGGTGGTATAGTCATATCCTCTACATAGCACATCGAATTCAAATAGGAATGCATCCGGATCTTCTGATGTAAGGCCATGGAATGTAGGGATATGCTGAAGAGGAATTGCTTTCATAGGTGCATTAGCTGTAGTATCCACAATGGGGTATTGCAGTGTAGAGGTTTGGGTGTTTGGCTGGTTCTGGGCCTTTTAGTCAAATATATGCCAATAACCTTCTGGTATATCTTGGAGGGTATTCCTAGGTTGTCGAGGGGGAATGGCTTTAACAGGAATGGCCTTGACAATACTTCCTTTATCTGGGATTATGAGAGTGCCTAATGTCTGGGGGGATTCACGTTCTTGAATTTCTTCAACTTCGTTATAAATGATTTTTGCAGCACTTCCCTTATCTGGACTGCTTAATGGCTAAATTACCCCAAGAGGAGATATTGGTTCTTCAGTTTCTCCTGTAATTCCTCTTCCTTCACAAAGGTTGCTAAGATTCCCTTCTTGCAATGGTTTTGGGCTAGAATTTTCAATTTCTTTAAAATCTTGCTCTTCGGTTTGACTATGCACCTCAGCAAAGGCTACAGATGGTGATCCTGTGGCCTGAAGGGAACTAGTAGGCTGTCTAGAAATAACTTTTCTAGGTCCTACTGAAGGTTGAGATTCTGCTTTCTTAAGGATTTCATCTATAAAGGTCGATCGGCCAAGGGTCACCAACCCCTTAGCTTTATTAGGCTTGGGTAGAGGGTTGGGATACCTTTCTAGCTTTTTCTGCTTAGTCATGCACACAAATCAACTGTTAGGTTCTACCCAAACAAAAAAGCAACAAATCTGCAGGAAAGCGGGCAAGGAAGCAGGGCTATTACATACTCCACACGCAGGTTCTTACCTTCCATTCTTAAAACCCAATTCTTTCCTAACAGGGTCTTACACTACTCTTAAAAGAAACAAATGACTACACTCTTCCCCAGCAACAGCTCCAAAATGTCGAGCCATAAAAAGGGTCTTTTTCACCACTATTTACCTCACATTAACTTATCAATCCAGGAACGATGTGTTATCTGAAAGAGTGTACTTTGTTTGAGATTGTCGTTCGTCAGAGTAATGCTAGTAGTATAGTGCTGAAAATACAAAGGTAAATGGATACTCAAAACAAGATCTACATACAACAAAGCACTTTAAGGTTGAAATCATGCATTTAGAAAACTAAGAAATGTATCAGTAAAGGGTCCAGTAACAGTAACTCATCCCTCTGTAAACTGATGTAACTGAAGATAATCAAGGAACAGATCATCAATCTGGGGACTAGACAAAAAATGTCAACACCCACTACTGTTTCAGATCGTTCTGCACACCAAAGCAATGATAATGCAAATAACAGGAAAATGAACAACAACTAGGAAATGGAACAACGACTAAGAAACAGAACAACAACTAGAAAATGTAACAACAACTAATTCTTATAAACAACAACACCTTAATCTTCAGAAATGAGTGCAACATTCGTATCCTACAGAAATCAGATAGCAATCTTTACTCTAAGGATAAATCGGACGGCACATGGAAATAGAACGACAACTGATTAGAAATGAAATATAGAACAACACTTAGAGCCAAATGTAAATGCACGATAAGCCAAGATAAATGACACACACGTCAAGCCTTAGTGTGGGGAAAAATAGTAATCTGATTTCTATACCACAGATATCAATCTTAGTTATAAAGAATAACGATTGTAATTCGTAATGGAATAGCAACGTTAGTTGAAAAAACAATCGCAATTAAATGTAAACCATTGATAAATAAAGTAATACCAGTTTATGAATGTTACAACACGGTTACCCTGTAATTGAACATCGATAGCATTCCATAAAGACCAACAATATTGTATTAATGATTAAAGGAACAACAATGTGTTACAGAGTCAGAATGAACACTATGACATTCCTGTCACAGAGAACGATATTACTCAGTTGAACATAAATAAAATACAACAGAACCGTGATGTAAAATAGCAAAACACATCAGATTACTGAATAAAGCTGATAAAGAAAACCATGCATGAACTAAAGATAATGGTACAAGAGCAAGTGTTCCACTAGGGCTGGGTCCTTAGCCTCCATGGACACACCACTTGAGATTATTCCAGGATCAAAGATTGAACAGCAACCAGATTTATATTAAAGCATTAAAGCAGAATTACAGTGGATCACTTCTTAACGAGAGTCAATGATCAAAGTTTTAAATACAGAGAAAAGTTACATAGAAAAATGACAGCAGATCCTCCCCCGGGCTAGCGATGCTACCCCTTTTTATAACAGCTAAAGCGGAGATATCAATGATGCAAAAATAGTTAAGGCAGCGATCCTAAGGGATCCGCGAAACTGTTAATTCCCAGTTATCCATTTGTTCTCTTGCGCTAAGTCGATATCTCCTTTTCCTTTCCTTGGCTGATATTCTTTAATTTGGATCGCCTTGTTTGCATGTGGTTCCCCACCAAAGGGACAACAGTTAACTTGACCCTGTCTTTTTCTTTGGAAGTGCAATCTTTCATTTTCCCCTTTTTCTACATAATAAATGGAAATTATTAGTTATTTTATGTTGCGTATAAATCCCATAGATTTTGTCATGATTTATTATTATCTACCTAGTTCATGATGCAAAGAGGTTATGAGTTTTAAAGGAAAGATGACAAAATAATCAATAAAAACAACAAGTGAGAAAGAAAATGCAGTTCCTTACAAGAGCTTCAATACAAATAAGAAACAACATTGAGAGTAGCATGCTAGAGGCAGTCGTAGAAAACCATTGTAGTGTTGGATATGTGGTAAGGATCATCATAAGAAGGATTGTCTAGTTGAGATCATAACCTTAATGCAATAGGAAGAAACATTGACTCAGCTGGTGTATATTGGTCTCTTTCTATTGAAAATTTTTTGTGGTGTTCTTTCAAATGTGAAATATTGTGCTTTTTGAAGTGACTAGAAGTTTTGGGCATCACTTAGATTTTTTTTTGCATTTTCTCAGTTGATTCAGAGTTGAGGTTCTATCTGTCTCCATTCTACCAAAACTTCCTAGGACTTGCACGTAGCCCAAACTGAAAACAAAAGTACAAACACTAGGACAGGAAAGCGGTCTATAATGGAAAATCAAGTTTCTTAGAAGACTTGATTCCTGGTTGAGGCATTAATAGTATGTTTCTTTCACTGACCAGGAAATCCCTCCTCGACAAACCTTGTAGAACTTGATGTCATGTTATTAGTTTATCTAGAATTCCATAGAATTGCCAAGATGTAGAGATGCATACACGTGTATGGTTTTGTAGCATTTAGAACTTGATGTCAACTATTGAAAAGTGTGCAACAAGAAATTCTAAAAATAGAAAATGCTAAAAATTACACTGCTATAAATAGCCTAGCTATAAATAGTAGTTCAGCCATTGGTGATCTTAGCAACAATGGGTGAAAATTGAAAGTGTTAAGAATAGCTTTTCTAAAAATAACATTTCGGGATTGCTTCTTATTTTAGTCAGTCCCTAGACTAAACATAAGAAGTAAGAATGTAAGAATGTATGAATCAAAGTGAATATGCCCTTCTATGTGGGCCATCCTTACATCCAATGTGTCCAAGGTGAATCATTAGTTCCTTAGTATCCTGTTGATGTCCTTCAATACTATTCCATGTAGAGTGTTCATCTACGAGTGTAGAACCACTAAGTTTAGATAATGCTTTTTCTGTCCTATGGTGTGACCAAGATCTGAAACCCAACAAGCAACCTTGTCTAGAATCTCAGAATCCAAGTAGGGCTTTCTTTCCATTTGTGTCTGAGTTTCCAATTTTATAATTTATTTCTCTGTCTCCAAGGAAACTATGTCAAAATAGTTTCTTGTAGAGTCTTGAGTGAAGAGCTAATCCCTTCTTGTCCTTGTGAGCTACTTCATCCACCACCCCTCCTGTAATGCATGCGCTTCCTAGGAGGAATGGTTTCTAGAAGGGATTCACACCTATAACAATAGCTAAAGTAACCACAACCTGGAAAGTAATAAAAAAATATCACATACAAGAGAATACTAGGAATCAAACCACATGAGACAAAGTTGTCACGATACCAAGTAAGAAAAACTACAATGCTCGAGAGAACCCCACACTCAGTCCCCACCATTCCAGTTCCACTTGTTATAGAGCCCACTTCACTAGGAAATTTAGCCAAATACAAAACCATAGACTAACTAGAAAACATATCCACAATATTTATGCAATTCTAAATAATATCAGTAGGACAAGAGAACATTGAACGAATTGTACAAACTCATCATGAGAACCATCAACCAAACATGACACAAAACACACTTAGTCCAGTATTCCCCACTATCTTTTTAGACAATAAAAAACCAGACCTATAATTTAAAATAACCAGAATCTCTCTCAACCTTAGCATAACCATAAACCTCAATTGATTACTAGAGATAAAATTTAAAAATTAGAAAAAAAACAATAAAATAATCAAGAAAATAAATAAATCATCATGAGCCACCTCACCCGAGTTGCTGGTGATTTCCTTTTGTTGAATAGTGTTATCAAAATCCAGAGATCACTATACGAAATTACACACACCGATTAAAAAAACCCTTCCACCTCTAATTCACCAACGTCGGTCAATACACCAGCATCATCGCATAAGAACTAGACACCCATACATGAGACCCTTTCATAACATAAGATTTTTTTGCTTCCACCAATAACATGGATGTCAACTCCTCGACCTCACCTGTAAGGCCCTCGGGCTGAAACGTGCCGGGCGCCGGGCGAACATGGTAAACGGGCGTGTGACGGAGAGTTGGTTGGGCGCGCGGTGGGCGCGCACGACGGCACGACGGGCACACGGAGATGTTGGCGAACGGTCACACGGTGAATGGGCGGGCATGCGATGGGTGAACGACACGCCGGGCAGGCATGCATGACCGCACATGGGCTGGCGCGCGGGAGGAAGCGCACGGCGAGCTGGGCACGTGCACGATGGTGAGCTGCGGTGCGGGTAGAGCATTGAACGACCGAACGACGGAGGCGTGCGTATGAGTGATCATATGTGCGAAGGCGTTGGGGAGTTTATACGCTAGTTATGTGGTAATGTTACACATGGAAACCAACGGAGCGTTGGGCGGTTGGAGGGGCTTTCGTGTGGAGGTTTGGGGCATTCGCCAAGGGGCTTCGCCCACCCCTCACCTACGATAGCCACCATATATATATATGCGTGAAGCGTTGGAGCAAACAACAACAATTCCAACTTGTTCAAGTCTTTGATCTACGCATTAGAGAAGAGGTATAGCGCAGAAGGTGCGCATAGCTCATGTGCATAAGTGAATGAATGCACAGAGCTACTCTTGGACTATGGTTGGTATATGAAGGGCGTACAAACAGGTTGAAGTGCAAAATTGTGCAGGGTTGTACGAGCGTATTGGTGACCCATGTGTGGGCACCCACTCTTGGTATAAGTGTGCATATTCTCTATGTAAAGGTAGGTTGCCTTGTGTTGTAAAATTGGCTAAGTGTTGACTTGGAGTTTGCCAAGCACACTAGCTCATTGTACTCTTGAAAAAACTGATATATAATATATTGTTGGGCAGGCTGTTCGGGAGTTGCCCCTTCCCTTTATATCTTGCAATTGATGTTTTATGATTGCTGTAATAATGAATGAGTATGGGCTTCATTGATATAAAGGTTTATTGCAGTTTACTTGGTTGCGAAAAACAAACTAAGTATCGGTTGTGAATTAGGCATAGTCTGTACACATAAGTATTGTTAAAAAGAAAGTGTGGGTTGGTGCCGCACCTCACCGGCACGGTTGGAAGACCACCGTAGGCTCGGGGGCGTGACAGGTGGTATCAGAGCTAGTGAAGCTTGTGACGAAGTGACCGTGGAGACAAGTTCTTGCAGGGAAAGAGGTTGGTGAAACACTCTAAGTGTGACATCAAGGACTTGGGTTGCAGGTGAAGCCAGTGCATGGTCGAGACTAGATTACAAAGAAGGAAGAGGCTATTGGCAATGGCTGAATCTCATGCAGGGTCTAGTTGTAGTCCTGTGGACACTACTCTTGATTTGATGCAGAAAGTGGTGGAAAGGTTGGAGTACTTAGAGGCTCATTTTGAAGAAAAGATTGACCTTGTTATGGAAGAACAAAGGGCATTCTCGAAGGTGAAGGATGAGCTCGATGAACTCCGAACTCAGCATGAGTACACTGATTTGATGTGTACACAACTTGAATTAAGGGTGAAGGACGTTGAAGCTTCAAGGGACCAAGGTCTAATGGAGATCATGGAGTTGAAGAAAGCTCTTGACGAAGCCAAGGATGAAATAGCGGTGTTGAAGAAGGTCGTGAGGCATGGCTCAAGTGGAGTAGTGCCTCATGTGAAAGTCAAGGAACCGGATTCATTCGATGGTACAAGGAGTGCAAAGACTCTTGGTAACTTCTTGTGGGACATGGAGAAATACTTGGAAAGGTTGGGTCTATCCGATGATGAGACTAAGGTCAAGGTTGCTGCTCAATTCCTCACAAAAGATGCCAAGATGTGGTGGAGAAGAAGGATGGACCAGGTTGCAAATGGAAGTGCTACCAACATCACTTCTTGGGATGACATGAAAGGAGCCTTGCAGGCCCATTTTAGTCCTTAGGATAAAACATGGGAAGTTAGGATGAAGATCAAGTTTATAAAGCAAACCGGGAACCTACAAACTTATCAAAGGGAATTTGCAAGTGCGGTCCTTGAGCTACCTGATATGGCGGAGAGAGACAAGGTATTCAATTTCATTGTTGGATTGAAGCCTTGGGCACGCAATGAGGTGAAGAGACAAAGGATTCGTAGACTTGAAGAAGCCTTTGCTGCAGTTGACATGTTGGTTGAACACTATGATGAGACTTCTGATGATAGGAAGAAGAAGTCCGATAAACCGAAGGATAAGAAGAAAGAAGAAGCTTCGAAATCAGATGATAGTTCAAAGGTAAAGAAGGTCTTGAAGTGTTGGATTTGTGCTGGGCCACATATGGTGAAGAATTGTCCCTCTAAATTGAAGCTGGCTGCTATAACAATCTAGTACGAAGGATGAAGGTGCTTCTGTGGGTATGATGCAGGTTCTTAGTACTGCTGCTGCTACAAAGGTGATCTCTCGGAAGGATCCCGAGAGGAACAAGTTGGAGTATGTCCGGATGAAAGTTGGAGGTGCTGATATACTCACTATGGTAGATAGTGGGGCCTCTCACAACTTTATGGGTGAAGATACTGCAAGGAAGGTTGGGCTGAAATATATTCCTATCAAGGCACATATGAAGACGGTGAACTCTCCTCCGAATAAAGTACTTGGTGTGGCTGAACAAGTGGACACTACACTTGGTGAATGGACCGGGAAGGTGGACTTCACTATAGTGAGGATTGCTGACTATGAGGCTATACTAGGGATGGAGTTTATGAAGCAATATGATGTGATGATCGTTCCACACTTGAAGAAGTTGTACATCTATGATGGAATGGAAGATGTACCCATAGGTGTTCCTACCTTTGGAGTAACCAAGTCTGATCATGAGGTGGCAATAATGCAAGTGAGGAGTGATGAAGATTTGGGTGATGTATGTAAGCGTTTGTCCAAGGCAGAGACAAAGCTTACCGAACAATCCTTGGTTATCAAATCACTTTCAGATAGTATCTTGGACTTGACAAGAAGGCTAGAGGTGATTGAAGATGAGGAGGTTGATGAAGCATATATGAGGCTGGGTGAGGACCGGGTCACTTACCTACAAAGGTTGGAGGTTGAAGCTCCTGATAGATGGATCGAATTGATTAGTGAGGGTGAGCCTTCAGTCTCTCACCCCTCTACATCTTCTTAGAGAGAGAAGAAGATGGGGCTCATTGTTAGCTACTCATGGCAGTGAGTCCCTTAAGCAGTTGAGCAGGTTATGATGGTGCAGGGATGGCTTGGCATCAAGCATCATGACATGCTGCAGATGGATGGAGACTACTTCATGGACCTAAGCATGGACTATTCTTGATGGAGTTCAGGATGTGGCAGATGTTTTGGGAAACAACTGATGATGGCATGGGGATGTTCACTCTCATTGTTTGAGCATGATGGTTGGATTGATCACCCGACTAGTTCAGACATGGGGTCGTGAAGTGTACAAAGGAATGTTGGCATCAGGGTGGAGTATCATGGCAGATGAGCACATTGGACACATGATGGAGAGAGGTGTTTTCTTGAGGCACTTAACTTGATGATGAGGTGCTCTCTTGAAACACTTGATTTGACACTTGATGGAGAAGTGTTCTCTTTGAGCACTTGGCAGTTTGATGAGATGTTGGCACATGGTTGTGGTGTGTTAACACTTGACATATCATGGGCAGTTTTCACATGATGGAGTTGATGCACATGATGGATGACACATTGTTGCAGTGGACATGTAGCTTGATGTTGAAAGGATCAGCCTTTCATGGTGGAGAGTAGCATGGAGACATTGTGGCAGGTGGTCAATGGTCATGGACATCTATGACATACCTTGGTATGGAGTATCTTGGTGGCAGTTAGTCACTTGGATGAGACATGGTGGAGATGGAGGCCTACATATGTTGCAGGGATGTTTGCCATATGTGAGGGGAGTTGACATCATGGTTTGATGCTTGGAGTTGGGATGTTGTCGAGGACGACAACGACTTCAAGTGGAGGAGGATGTAAGGCCCTCGGGCGCAAACGCGTCGGGCGCCGGGCGAACGTGATAAACAGGCGTGCGACGAAGAGTTGGTTGGGCGCGCGGTGGGCGCGCACGACGGGCACACAGAGGTGTTGGCGAACGGGCGCACGATGAACAGGCGGGCGTGCGACGGGTGAATGACAAGCTGGGTGGGCGTGCATGATCGCAAATGGGCGAGCATGCGGGTGGAAGCGCACAGCGAGTTGGGCGCGTGCATGATGGCGAGCTGCGGTGCAGGTAGAGCGTTGAACGACCGAACAACAGAGGCATGCATATGAGTGATCATATGTGCGAAGGCGTTGGGGAGTTTATACGCTGGTTATGTGGTAACGTTACACACGGAAACCGACAGAGCGTTGGGCGGTTGAAGGGGCTTTCGTGTGGAGGTTTGGGGCGTCGGCCAAGGGGCTTTGCCCACCCCTCACCCACGATAGCCACCATATATATATGCGTGAAGCGTTGAAGCAAACAACAACAATTCCAACTTGTTCAAGTCTTCGATCTACGCATTAGAGAAGAGGTATAGCGCAGAAGGTGCGCATAGCTCATGCGCATAAGTGAATGAATGCGCAGAGCTACTCTTGGACTATGGTTGGTGTATGAAGGGCGTACGAACAGGTTGAAGTGCAGAATTGTGCAGGGTTGTACGAGCGTCTTGGTGACCCATGTGTGGGCACCCACTCTTGGTATAAGTGTGCATATTCTCTATGTAAAGGCAGGTTGCCTTGTGTTGTAAAATTGGCTAAGTGTTGGCTTGGAGTTTTCCAAGCACACTAGCTCATTGCACTCTTGAAAAAACTGATATATAATATATTGTTGGGCAGACTATTCGGGAGTTGTCCCTCCCCTTTATATCTTGCAATTGATGTTTTATGATTGCTGTGATAATGAATGAGTATGGGCTTCATTGATATAAAGGTTTATTGCATTTTACTTGGTTGCGAAAAACAAACTAAGTATCGGTTGTGAATTAGGCGTAGTCCGCACACATAAGTATTGTTAAAAAGAAAGTGTGGGGTGGTGCCGCACCTCGCCGGCACAATTGGAAGACCACCATAAGCTCGGGGGCCTGACATCACCTCTCCTGATCCAAACCTCCCCCAAAACATACGAAATAAGACTAACCCTATAATTCAATAGTTATAAATATGATGCATGCATAATCATAGTAAGAGTGAGCCATGATCCTTACTCATTAATGCACATCACGTGCATCACGCCACGAGGTGGTGGGATTAACCCCAAAACATGTTCTCTACCTAAAGAATTTTTTTCATATTTTCATAATTTTATTTTAATACTATCAGAACCACTTTCCCATTATAAATTCTCTAGGTTAATAATATTATATAAATTTCAAATGGTTATGTAGAAATTATAAGGCTTAAGAATTAATTTTTGACAAGTTGTGGTAATCAACATGAGTGAGTTATGTTTCATTTTAACTATTTTGCAAGGAAAATAATCGCATGCTCGTAGTGCCCCCATTATTCCTTGCTTGTTTAGTTATAATATGTGGACTTACCTCACGATGATATATATACTCTATTTTCCACGTCACTGCTTCATGAGGTGTGATTTTATTAATATACTAGATGATGTCATTATTATTGGTTTTGATTATATTTGTGTACAAAGACTTATCCTCATCTTTTGTTGTTTTAAATAAATGAATATGTTGTGAGATGAGGATATATATAAATAATAAAAATGATAATGGCCATCACATGTTATAGCAACATACCGTTTTCGGTTAACAAATAATAATATTTAGTTTTAATTTTACATTAAACGTAAATAGCCATGATATTTATGACAGATGAATGTTATGATAAGAATGATGTAAGATGCGTATTAAATTTGATTAGTAATAGATACGTATATTAGAATGATGATATGATATACGTTATGAATCGTTTTCACTTTGCTTATAATGATTATTTGGAATTTCTAACTATCAATCTGTATTAAGTAGGAGTGTTATGTATTAAGTAGGAGTGTTAGTCACAAGCATTATTCAACCAATATAAGAAGTATTAAAAGTGGTAAAATAACTATCATTAACTAATTAGGGATGAAGATGAATGTAACATATATTTTGAAAGAAATGATTTTTTTTATGAAAAAGTTCTATTTTATGTAGCAATTATATTCTATAAAAGTATTAGTATAATTATAAGATAGAAAATGAAATTGGCGTATGAACAAGAAGACTATAAACTTAGCTAATAAAGACTATAAGCGTAGCTAAGCTCCAACAAGTAGAAACATGATCTAACAAAAACCAATAACTAGACAGTCAAATTTTGAGGGAAAATTGTCCTCCCAACCAACCTCATTATTTAAGAGTAAGAACTCCTAATCTCTAAATCAATAAAATTATTACAAGTGTGTCTCTAACCACCTCACAATATCCTCAACCTCAAATTTCAAATCAATAACCATACCCCCTAAAGTTAAAGTGCCTCATAACTTCCCCGAATTAAACTTAAATATTGTTTATTCCATTATATCCATGCAAGAACATCCATATATATAGACTTCACATGTTCTCCATGCAATTATTATTTTTTCTTTAACTTAATTTAATAGTGTAGTGTTTTATTTTTTTCGTGAATAAATAAAGGCATTTTATATTCATAAAAAAAAACAAGTTTACACGGATCCCTTAAGCATGGAGTATCTAGAGCTCCAAAAATATTATTTTTTCATTCCCAGGATCTCAGATCCACCAAAGAATCATTAATAAAATGGACATGTCCCAATGAAACTAAATCTAAAGATTCACATCGGGAATTTAGATGCAAAAATGTAGGGGACGAAATCAAGGAGGGATTCCATATAACTTGAGACAAAATGCGCTCTAGGATGAAGTGCTAAAGTTACCAAACAAAGAAAGAATGCACGAACCCATAAGAGACAAGAGCTCCAAACCCATAGCAATCATTGACAAAGAATAATTTGCACGCATTACTAAAAGTGAACCCCTAACAGAGCTAGGATAGTCCTCGATCCATCAAGAAAGGTGTATCCATTAGCCTAATAACCCATCACCAAAGTCAACCATAGCAACAACAGTGAAATTCCAAGAATATGAGACACAATTGAAACCTTGCAAGTTGGACTTTCCACAAAAGGATTTTCCTTGCATGTTGCACCTGCCACAAATAAATTGCTCAACAGACCCAGAGGTTCGCTACTATTCCGAAATACTAAGACCAAAACCTAGGAAAAAGCACTGCAAAACCATGCTCATATCAAACAAGTGTGAACCAAAAAACACCCCCAACTCAATCCACTAGCTCCATATATTCATGTAGAGGAGAGAAATAAAAGCATCAACAACCTCAAAACCAACATGAAAAAAGAATGCCAACATTCTGATAAGATATTATAGGCATAATCGAATGAGATAACCGTAAGGTATGGACTACTATACATAGGTGGATGATTTTGATTTCTAAGATGGTTAGTGAGATCCCATGATGTAGAATATGAAATCAAATATCTCTCCACCCGACTCAAAAAGAGTCAATATCATTGAGGAAGTATCTCATGTTTTGTAAAATGTGCTCAATGTCTTCCAACCTAGTAATTGTCACCTTGTTTTTGCTTGAATACCAAGCGTAATAGAGTGTCTATTTTTCGGTTCAAAGATAAAGAATGCATGAAATGGAATCTCTTCTTTTGAATCCTTCCATCTCCACCAAATCTTGAGTCATAATGGTAGGGAAAATCCCTAGACTCTTGTGATTCGAATAATAAAATTTCCCTACACACTATGAAATTGTTTTCCAAGGGGGGCAAATTTGAATTAAAAACCATCAATTGAACAAAATCCCGGCTCTATGATGTGCAAGTATAGAATGAAAAACATTGACCCCACCCTCTCATCAACATAAAAAAAATCACAAATAAGGATTTTACCACCAAAGCGGAACTCCTCAATTAGAATACTAAAACAAGCAACATGCAGTCCAAAGCTCACATATCTCACTAAACCATAAAACATAAAGAAAGAGGGTGAGGATTGCACCTCACCTCCATTTCTATGCACAACGTACATGTTCCACTCCCTATTCATGTTCATGCATCTATAGTGAAAGTCTTTTAGGTTTAAAACTCAATTCCAGTTACCAGATTTATGCCACACCACTACCAAATAATGATAAGTGTATTCCCAACACTTCTTCCAAGAGAAAATCATTCCATCCATGGATAACGCCCCCATCAAGGATTTATTTTTCCTCCTCTATCAAATTATACATAGTTTGCATTTCATCATCCCAAGTAACCAGAGGCTAGTGTGTGTCCAAATTTCAATCCTTCAATGGGCACCCCATGTTGGCCAAGGAAGATGCAACTCTATTCCATGCTCTTCTAATATGTTGGGCAATTACATACTCTAGGATATAAAGTAAAGAACTGATGTTAGTCACCACCCCCTCCAATCTCCAACTCTTCATACTCTTTATATAAGGTTGCCCATTAGGAGTTTTTGAATGCATTGTATCACAATCTAAGAATCCCCAACAACCTGTAACAATTGAAAACCCTCATGAATAGCCACATGAAGGAAATTTTCCAATGCCCAAAATTCTTCCAAATTATTACTTGCTATCCCAAAGTTCATTGCAATATTTTCATCACGAAAAATTCCCCCAAACCTTGCAAAACCAAGGTTTCTCTTAGATGCACCATCAAATTTCAATTTAATAAAATCACGTGGTGGACGGGTAAAAGAAGTATTAATTGTAAGATTTGAAACCCCCATTTGCCTTGATTTGGAGGGTATCATTGCCTGATCCAAATTAAGTTTTTTCAAAATCACTACTTTTGTCTCATCCAACTTCCAGTCATCATAGGACCATGAAACAATTAAAAGATTTTCTCTTAAATTCAAAATAACCAGATCCTTGACCACCTTGGTTGTTCTTTTCTTTTATTAAACAATATGATAATTGTGCTTCTTCCATAAATTCCATAGGATAAATCCAATCACAAGAGCCGATAATCCGGTGACTACAGGATTGTTAAACTTCATCAAATTCCATTGATCCAACATTGATCCAACATAGTATTGATACTTTCATGATTGGGCATAATAATACCAAAAATGAAAATAATCATGTCCCATACCTGCAACAAAACCATACACAAAAGAAATAAGTGATTGACATTCTCCTCGGCTGGAAGAAAAAGAATAAAAGGAAAACATTGAGACGGTCCTTCATAGTCTTTCCTTATAATTTTGTTCCAAGTGAAAAGTTTGTGTCATGCAATTACCACGGAAAATTTGAAATTTTTGGCCACCTCACTCCAAACCAAATCCGGCTCCAATTCAATGTTTAATAGCTTTACTTTATTTTCATTTTATTTAATAGTGCAACTTTTATTACCTCTGACATTAATTATATTTATCCAATAGTGTGGTTCTTTAGTGAATTTCTTTTGCTTTAACTTAATTTAATAGTGAAGTGTTTGTTAGCTTTTACTTTATATCTGTTTTATTTTTAACCGGGAAAATTTTATTAGCTCTTACATTAATTATATTCAGGAATTATTTTTTTAGTTTATATATAGAATAACTTATTTATTCTTCTTGTTATTATATTATTATTATTTATTTTTATGATATATTATTTTTTTTCTACATAATTATTTGTAAACGATAGACATAAGTCCCATTTGTATGATTAAATTATATACTTTATATAAAGTTAGTGAATTTATATTTATAGTTGATTTCAATGCTTCATGTAATCTAAGTTCCTTGTGTAAAATTCAAGCCATTGCAATAACAATGAGGTGCCTATGTTTAATATTATTATTGAGTAATAGAAATAAAATAATGGTTGTTTTTCTCCTTCTTGTTTAAGTCTTGGTTTGATATCTTGTGGTGGTGTTGATGGCTCGAAATGACCTCATAAATATATGAGAAATAACCCAATTAGAGCCCCAAATTAAACTCTTTTTTATTTGGAATGGTGATTTCGAGTGCTTTTAGATTGGGTCTAGTTACCCATATAAATGTTGCCCCAGTGGATGGAGGCTTGGAAAATGTAAAGACTAGGGGGAAATAATGGAAATATATTGATAAAACTTAATGAAAAAAGTAAACTAAAATTTAAAATAAGTTATATTATATCTTAATTAACTCAGGTGTTAATATACATATGTTAAAAAGAAAGATAATTATAACTAAAAATATAGATCTTCAAGCTACATCGTGAATTAAAAGCAATCTAAATATAAATTAATTAATTAAATAAAATAGTGAATTGAATAATTTCCAAAGAAAATTCACATATGTTTTGTTTTACTTATATTCATAATCGACAGAAAAAAAAATAATTATATATCAAAAATGACAATATTTAGATCTGTAAATCATAAGCATTAGTAACAATACATGAGAAAACATTCCAATTATAAGTTGAAGGAAAAAAGGACTAATAAAAGTACCAAGTTTGTCTTACTCCTTTGAAGCATGGAATCCACAAGTGGTTTAGAGCTTATATTAGAGAAATATGAAAGTGCACAAGTGTAACAAGGTTTTTCTTGAAAAAATTTAGAACCCCCAGTTTTAAGCCCAAGAGTGGTTTAAATAGGTTTTCAAACAAAATTAGAAAATAGTTTCATCTTAATATTCTCTCAACTAAAGTAAAAACAAACTAGTGGAAGATAGACATTGTGTTACAAATTAAAATGAAATATTCAACTGAGAATGGGAATTGTTGATGAAGAGCCAATGGATTCTTTCCATTATTGACAGACTTCTAAAAGATGAGTTATCTCAGGATGTGAGTGAGGTATAATGCTCACTTTATAGCTAAATAACTGAGCTTGCGGGGATGACAATAATTGAGTTTCTTGTTCAATGAGTACCTTGGTTACAAAGGTAGCAATGTGGTTTGATAAGGAATTCCCACGCCAACTCAAAATTTACTTTTGACAATTGTTCAATCCTTTCATGAAACTATCCCTTGTCATTATTCCATTTTTCTTTTCACATTTATGTTTACGGGAGAGTATCCTTTGAATCACTTGAAAATTGTTTTACTTATTTAAGTGATTGTAGGATGGATTAAATAACATAATTAGAAATGTGTCTAGCATATTTTACTAATTATTTGACCAAGTATATATTATGCTTCCATATATGAAGAATGTTAGAGCACTGCATTTCATTAATCTTGGGAAAATTTTCAAAAGCTCACTAAGATTGAACTTGGTTTCATCATACTAGCTTTCAATAACAATAACATCATCAAGAAAAGAATTTACCAATTTTTCTTGACCCTGAATTGTGCTTAATTTATTGCAGAGTAGTTGATACTCATGTTGAAATTTCTAATTTAATTCATGAGATTCATACTTAAACTTAACAAGATCTAAAATATTTTCTTCTGTCTGCTTTATCTTCTCTGGTAATTTGTCTATCTCATCATCCCTTTTCTTTACTTCAAACTCATATTGGCCTCTGACCAAAGAAACTTGAGCTTGCATTTTTTCTTGAGCCTATGAGGAATGTTGTTCCAATAGTTGCATTCTTTCATCTTTTTGTTTGATGAATTCTCTAAATGTTTCTACTTTTACTATACTAGTAGAAGCAAGAGTCATTGCATATTGAGTCAATTCCTTAAGCTCCTTGTTAGGTGTTGCTAATTTTGCTTCCAAAACTACTTCCATTGAATATGTTGGTGAAGCAATAGTTGTTGTTAAGACTTATGCCCTAGTGACATTATTTTCCTTCCTGCTCTTCTTCAGAATGGCATTGTGATGTGGGTTATACAATACCTCTATAGGTGATATTTATTCAATGTTCAACTAAATAAAAACATTTGGAGAAGTTGGAATTGTCTCCACACTATGTCAAGAACCGATAAACGTTTTAGAAATAACAATTGATTTTGCAAGAGAAGTCTCTGATGTATTACGAGAAACACCAACTTATTATTATCTAACCAAAGCCATAGCACCTTTTTCAAGCATTATTTTCTCCCTTATTTGTTCAACTGGATCTGATCTAAACTCTTCAAATATTTGGTAATCTTTAATAATATCATTAACCACTCTATTTTCTAAAGTAGTTTGCTCCTAAGAATCCAAATAAGAAACTTGAACATGCATGATTACTGAAGGAGTGACTTTTTATTTTGATTAACTAACATCCTTTACTTATATAACATCATCTTCAGGAAATTTTAGCAAATTTAGTGGCAAGGTAGGCCTTGTTGTATCTCTGTAAACTAGGAACTGATGGTAGTTGTCTAGAGATAGTTGTTTAGCTTTATTGTAGACATATAAATAGGAAAAATCCCCATAAAATAATTTTGGTTTCATGAACACATTTCATAATATTTGCATCAACAATCAAATTTTCAACAAACTTTGTAACGTCATGTGGCTTTGCAGGAGAAATAATCAATTTTAACTCATATAAATCTTTCAATTCCTTTTCAGCATGAGTGTAATTATGAAGAGTAAAAGGATCAATTTACAAAGGGAATTTGGGCCAAAGTTTCTTGGAATCCTACTTTAACTCAAGGGTTATCCTTGTTCCTAATGTTTGGTGGGAAACCTCTCTATATAAGAGCTTATATGGAACATAAAGAGGTAAAACATGTGGTTTACTATTACTTACCCACACTCTGATATAAGCAAACATTTATTCCATGAACCAATTTCTCATTCTTAGTAGATAATCCATAGTAGATGTAGACATTCTTCGAGGTTTGGAACCGAAAATGGATCGATAAATGGGTATCATGACAAGATGGTTACTTTTATTGCAACAATTTGATTTAATTATTATTGTTAAGCCTGGCAAGGAGAATATTGTTGTAGTTTTATTTATCTAGATTGACTTTGCCTACAGGGGAGGAAGGAATGGTTGATGATTAGTTACCTAATGAACACTTATTCGCCATTTTAGTTCTCTCTCTAGGGTTTGCTGACATAGAAGATTACTTGGTTTCTGCATAGTTTGTACCAAACTTGTTCTCCAAGGAAAAGAGAAATATCGTAAGGAAGAGCGCTCCATCCACTTGGATTTGGGGCAATCTCTTCAAGCTGGGCCTAGATCAAATTCTAAGGATATGTGCCAGGGAGGAGGAAGTATTTGACATCCTTCTGACCTATCATCATGGGCCTTGTGGAGGTCACTTTGCAGCCAAAAGAGCAACATTCAAGGTACTACAAGCTGGTTATTACTGGTCATCTCTTCACCAATATGTGAGGCGGTATACCAGTCAGTGTGATCGATGCCAACGAATGGGAAAACCTACACCAAGGGATGAAATGCCTCTGCAACCTCACCTGACTTTCGAGCCATTTGACAAGTAGGGCATGGATTTCATTGGGCCCATTGACCTTCCATCCAAATAGAAGCAGTACATCATTGTGTGCATTGACTACATAACCAAGTGGGGTGAAGCCAAAGCCATCAAAGCAGCAACAAAAGAAAAGGTGGCTGAATTCCCAAGGGAAAAGGTGTTTTATAAGTTTGGGTACCCTAGAGTATTGGTCACCAATCAAGGAAGTCAATTTACATCTCACATGATTGAAAATTTGTTAAGAGAATACAAGATCAAGCACAAAACATCCACTCCTTACAACCCATAGGCTAATGGGAAGTGGAGGTAACCAATAGAGCATTGGAAAGCATTCTGACCAAAGTGATTAGCAACAGTAGAAAAGATTGGGTAGACAGATTAGTTGAGGCCACTTGGGACTACAATAACACCTGGAATACCACCATTGGATTCAACCCTTACGAGTTGATCTATGGGAGGAAAGCCATATTGTCCATTTAATTTGAATACAACACCTTAAGAATGGAAAAAAAACTAGATCTAGATATCACCAGGGTGCAAAAATAAATATTTCTCTAGATGAGTGGGTTAGATGAATTTAGGATGCAAGCCCTCTTGCATATAGAGGTGACTCAAGTTCAAAGGAAAATTTGGCATGATAAGAATATAAAGGACAAATAGTCTCAAGAAGGTGATGGGATTTGTTGTATGAATCCCAATAAAAGGATTTTAATGTTAAGTTAAGGACTAGATGGTTAGGGCTTTATGTTATAGAAAAATGTCATGATAATGGTATTTTACAGATAAGAACCATTGATGCAGACACTATCTCTTTGCTTGTCAATGGGTATAAATTAGAGATCTACAAGAATCCCTTGTCAAAGAAAGAATTCATCAATAGCATCAGTAAGATAGTGATGGTGGTAGAGAAAGTCTCAACTTCCACCCCACCAAGTCCCTGCAAAAAAAAAAGGTGAAAACCTTCATGAGGCACCTCAGTCCCACTGTTGGGTTGAAAACCTCTTTAGGGAGACCAAGGATGTTTTTTTTTAAAGGAGGAAAATAAAAAGATCTCTATGTGAAAACCTCCTTTGAGGCACCCAGGGAAGGAAACTAGGATGAATACCTCCTTGGAGGAATACTAGTTGTTTTACAAAAGAAGAAAAATAAAAAAAGAAAAAAGACAAAAGATACAAAAGATACAAAAGTTGTTTTTCAGGTTAGTAAGAGGACGACAAGCATATCATAAGAAGGATATGCTGACCTACAAGAGCCATGTTTCAATCCACCCATCTCCTATCTTCCACTATTCAACTATTCTTCCACTTATAAACTCCTCCATCTCATCTTACACAAACTCTGTGTTTTCTATAGGATTCCCTGTAAACCTACAAGAGTTTCATGTGGGAACTAAAGTGACCTTGAAAATCCCAAGAAAGGTAGTCCAAGAGCAAGGGGATGGCAGAAGCCTATGTCTGGATGAAAATCCATTTACTCCACCACATAATAGAGATTCCTTTCATCACCATGTCACCCTTGCATCCATCAAAGAAATCAATTCGAAAAAAATACAGTTCACAAAAAGAAAAAAATAGAAACAAACAGAAGTGAGAGAGAAGAGGGAAAGAGGAACAATACCCAGAGACAACATCTCTCACCTAGCATTCCCTACCACCCTTCTCCACTCATTTCAGCTACTACATAGTTGAGAAAAAGTATGAAAATTTAGGGGAGAGGTAGCTACAAGACATCCTGTAGGTATCCTGTAGGAAATCTTGTAGAAGCCTATCCCACAAAGGAAACCACACAATTTGCATCCATCTTCAAAACAAGGACTGCAAGGATGAAGAAGCTCCTCCATAGCTCAATAGCATAAAAAATATCACCAACATCCCTCTACAGCACCTGCACATCAAAAGAAACAAACATCAAAAGAGGAAAATAAAAAGAAAAATATGTAGGAAAAAAAAAAACAAGGAGGCATCACTCTCCAGCATGCATCATCATCAAAGAACCTTACCAATAGGTATGACATATTACTCATGCTCTCTCATTAGTATGACATGATAGAAAATGTAGGATTATGTGAGAGTTGATTTTGTAAGTAAAGGTGCCCAGTTAACTTGGCCACCTTCGGCCAGTCGACGAGAAGAAAACAGTTAGACCACTCCACACGTGGAAAACGTCAAATCAAGAGAAAAAGGGAATAATGCCAAAAATCTTTAATTCACAGAGGGAAATGAGTGGGAGATGATTATGAGGTAAGGTGGAATGATGGGTTGATAGTGAGACCAATGGTCCAAAAGGAGGTTCTCGTACTTAGACAACCAACACACCACCCCACACGATCATCCATATATGGAAATAAAAAATTGATTCCCATACAAAGAGAGCATAAGAAACTTCGAGGATTCATCAAACGAAGAAGTTTCTCTCGGCCTTCCAGAAGCAGCACCTACAGGAAACACTCAGTATCTACAATATAAGAAACCTAGAGGAATCTTACATGATACAGAGGCGATCAACCTACAGGATTGTCAGTGGGCACTAAGGGAGGTGAAATCAAGGGTTATCTTCACAAGAATGTAGCAAAGTGAGATAGGAGCTATACCTTCCATAGTTTTCATTTGAAGAAGAAAAAAATCCTCAATTAAATTAAGGAAATTACGGTATAGGAGAGTTGTATTGCATGTAACTAAAAGTTAACATTCAAACCTCCCTCACCCACCATAATTCTTTAGTTATATCAACACAAGCCTCCAAAATTACAAGGGAAGTATGACAAGATGTTTCAACAAGAGAGAACCCACAAACAGAACAAGGATCCACCATCATCCTCCTGTAGTGGAAAATTTAACAAGGCACCAATGGATGGGGTTATTTGAGAGCATGAGAGGATACAATGATGATGTGGCTGAAGAATTTTCCCTCTCACTCATACCCCTCACTAGGACCAATGCCACTACTATGGTGAAATTATTATCAGCAGTAATTACCCCTGAAATTATACGCAGAATCACTCCACTACCTTTAGGGTTACCATGGAGAAAAGAAGAGAAGGTGTTGGCTTGTTGGGGATTGACCGAGGTTCGGAGTTAATTAGCCAAACAAATCCCTATACTACTGGCCCTTTCAGCAATAGTCTATAGAGCGTGGACTGAGGTCTCACTCTAAGTAGTATGGGTGGGGTGCTGGAACCAGGTTTTCGCACCCTTGATATGTCTGAGTGGTTGATTTGATCTAACTATGATTCTCTTCATGCAGGTGACTTCGCCCACTTCCCTGGCCTTTGCGCCCTAATATATTTTCCTTTGCAACACTAACCAGGGGTTGTGGAGCTTCCGCGCTGCTAGAGCAGCGCTCTGCACTATTCCCCTAAGTCACACTCGAGATCTTACTTATCTTCTTACACCAGTTAGTTATCTTCACGTAAATGGATGCCTTATGTTATATTTATTTATACACCACATTCATATGAGTTCGCGTAGCAAATAAATAGTAAACTTTGAATTCATACTCAATAATACATAAAACAGGAAAAGATACACAAAAATATGATAAACCTCTTCTTTATTAATGCTTCCAACGGTTACAGACTTGACTACGGAGTACTAGGCCTCTATGCACTTAGCTGTAGAGCCTTCTCCTACTCTACGGCCCAAAGATACAATTTAAACTTGAGTCAACGCTTCATCAATCCCTTAGACTCATCATCCTTAGATGTTTTTCCTACATTTAGAGCCTCGCTCTATTTATACAATCCCATGGTCCGCGGACCATGGGTAGATCTTTCAAGCTGAAATTACATTACAAAACCAAGGGTGGATAACCCTGTGACTTTATTATGACTTCGCACTCTGCACCCACAAATCGCAGAGTCTTTACAATGGATTTAATCAAAACTTGGGCTTTAAGCCCCAAAACATGCCTTGGGGCGATTTTGTGCCCAACACAAGGGTAACAACACCCTTGCAAAGAAATTCTTTTTTGGAAGGAGAGGAGCCGATGGAGGACAAAAATGTGGTTAGAAGGGAAAGCATTCCACACCCTTAGAATGAACTCAGTTACCACCTCATTAAATACATATCATGTGAAGGGAGATACAGTGTGGTGTATGGATACCACTTCATACTCCTCCAAGAACTAATATTTGGAGAGAACACACCTCCTCAAAACAGATTGAGTATACTATATTTTCTTCTACAATAAATGATAGACATGAGCATCGAAGTATAGGAGGGAAAATATCAAAAACTGGAACATCATGGGTTGGTCAAACTCTTCCTTGAAGATGCTCTACAAAACTTAAGACTCCCTATTGCATGGACAACCTTTAAAGACATGCAGGCAGAAGGATCAATTCAAGCTCTAGATTATGACAAAAGCCCCATTGCTAGTAAGAAGGGAGAAGAAACAAAGGAAGAAAATGGAGAAGAAACATAGGAGGAAAATTGAGAAGAAACATGGGAGGAAAAAGCAGAAGAAATAGAGGAGGATAATGAAGAAGAAATAGAGGAAGAAACAAAATAAGAGATAGATGGTCAGAGTGAAGAAACAAAGGAATAAGAAGAAGAGGAAGGTGGAGACAAAGAAGAGAATGAGAAGGAAAATGGAAAACAGGAAAAAGGACAAAAGGATGAGCCAAAGTCTGCAGCTCAAGGCAGAGAAGGAGAATAATCACCAAGATTATCTCCAGAGCCCATCGATAAAGAGGCAACAACTGCTCTTACTGCCTTGAGTACACCTATCAAATCAAATGGGAAGAGGAAAAAACAAACCCCACTGTATTTCAGGACAAGAAGGAGCACTAGCATTATACAAGGGAGACCTCAAACCCTCACCAAAAATCCAATTGTAATTGAATATTCACCAAAGCAGCAATAAAACACAACTCCTCTAGAGAAAAATCAAGGAGAAGGATCATCACAACAAGCCTTTCCCATGTCTCCAATTACTTATGTTAGGAAGCTTGTCATAAGGTTAGCCTCATCAAAGGGAAAAGGTCTCCTACAGGAGACACAGACAGACCTACAGGAAGTAGAGGCCATCCTACAAGAAACTCTGTCAAACCTATAGGAAACACATAAAAGGGTCTAGGAAGGTGTCACTCAACAAGAAACAAAGAAAGAAGACCAAGAACTAAGATAAACTAGTCCACAGCCAAGCCTTAGCTCCTACTATAGGTTCATTGAAGGAGGATGGATAATCCTACAAAAGGTTTCCATTCCCCTATTCTTTGAACTTGAAAAAGAAATGGAAAGGATAGACAGGTAGATGCAAATTGCCAAATCAAAAGGGGTGGAGGATGTAGGCTACATGGAGGAGAAATTGCAAGAGATGGTAAGAGAATTGAGCAGCATAAGGGATAGAGAAGGAATGATGAAATATCAATTAGAAGATGAGAACACATGGTTAAGGGGACAACTACAAGAAAGGGAAATCCAGTTGGAAACTGTGGCCAATTCATCCTTGGAGGTAATCCAGTGTAGGATGCCAACAAAATCTTATGCCTTGTATCTCAAGGAAAAATGGCTACAATTCCAAATAAATACCCTAGAAAAAAAGGAACTAGGCCCTTCCAAGACTATAAACAATTCATTGATCTCTGTGACCAAAGCACCTTAGAAGATAGAGAAAAATATCTAAGTTTTACCTACACAACTTGGCCTTGACAGATTTAAATGTGTGGGACCCAAATTCAAAACTAGGGGACTTGCAATTGATGGCCTTAGCATCATGGATGAATCATGAGGAGGCAAGAGCTACAGAGATGAAAACGATAATGGAAAAAGAAGAGACAAAACCCCTTATGATCAAAGTTGAACAATCTAACCCAATGGTTGTCATTAGCACCCACAACCTGAGTGGAAATGATCCCAAGCTTGCACCAAGGCACCTTGTTGCACAAGAACAAGCAGTCATAGACTTTGAAGACATGTTCAGATTGCTAGGTGATGACAACTAGCAAGCCTGCCAAGGGAGATGGAACACCTTGCCTTACAACCTAAAAGTCAGAGAATACCATTCTCCTGGCAGCGTGAAAGAGGCACTAAATATAACCTTCATGTATTTGAATTGTAAATATTAACCTTATAAATCTAATATTACAAACATTAATATTATTTCTATCATGAATCTTATATTTCTACCATGCACGTTTATTGGGGGTAAACAATATCTATAACAATCATAAATTATTTTTAATCATTCATATTATACAATAGAGTGGTTTGTAGTTCTTCATAGTTGAGACGAATTTAGATTTTAATTGTTAAAAAGTTATGATATTTTGACTTTAAACATGTGTAAATTTTGGAGTTTCATATCTCTTACCAAATAATTTAATTATAATTAATTCAATAATAATTAATTATAATTATATAATTATATTAATTAAATAAATATAATAATACATTGAATTATACATGGTTACACAATTGAAACCTTGCAAGTTCCACTTTCCACAAAAGTATTTTCCTTGTATGTTGCACCTACCACAAATAACTTGCTCAACGGACCCAGAGGTTCGTGACTATGCCGAATTACTAAGACCAAAGCCTAGGAAAAACAATTGAAAAACCATGCTCATACCAAACAAGTGTGAACCAAAAAGCACCCCCAAATCAATCCACTGGCTCCATATATTCATGTAGAGGAGAGAAATAAAAGCATCAACAACTTCAAAACCAACTTGAAAAAAGAATGCCAACATTCTGATAACATATTATAGGCTTAATCAAATGAGATAAATGTAAGGTATGGACTACTATACATAGGTGGATGAATTTGATTTCTATGATGGTTAGTAAGATCCCATGATGTAGAATATGACATCAAATATCTCTGCACATGAATCAAACAAGAGTCAATATCGTTGAGGAAGTATCTCATGTTTTGTAAAATGTGCTTACTGTCTTCTAGCCCAGTAATTGTCCCCTTGTTTTTGCTTGAATACCAAGCATAATAGAGTGTCTATTTTTTGGTGCAAAGATAAATAATGCATGAAATGGAATCTCTTCTTCTGAATCCTTTGCATGAAATGGAATCTCTTCTTCTGAATCCTTCCATCTCCACCAAATCTTGAGTCATAATGGTAGGGAAAATCCCTAGACTCTTGTGATTCCAATAATAAAATTTCCCTACGCACTATGAAATTGTTTCCAAGGGGGGGAAATTTGAATAAAAAATCATCAATTAAAAAAAAAATCTCGAGCTCTATGACGTGCAACTATAGAATGAAAAACATTTACATTGACCCCATGCTCTCATCAACATAAAAAAAAAATCACAAATAAGGATTTTACCACCAGAGCCGACCTCCTCAACTAGAATACTAAAACAAGAAAAATGCAGTCCAAAGCTCACATATCTCACTAAACAATAAAACCTAAAGCAGGAGGGTGAGGATTGCACCTCACCTCCATTTCTATGCGCAACGTATATGTTCCACTCCATGTTCATGTTCATGCATCTATAGTGAAAGTCTGTCAAGTTTAAAACTCAATTCCAGGTATCAGATTTATGCCACACCATTACCAAATAATAATAAGTGTATTCCCAACACTTCTTCCAAGAGAAAATCATTCCACCCATGGATCACACCCCCATCGAGGATTTATTTTTCCTCCTCTATTAAATTATACATAGTTTGCATTTCATCATCCCAGGTATCCAGAGACTAGTGTGTATCCAAATTTAAATCCTTCAATGGGCACCCCATGTTGGCCAAGAAATATGCATGTCTATTCCCTGCTCTTCTAATATGTTGGGCAATTATATACTCTAGAATATAAAGAAAAGTACTAAGGTTAGTCACCACACCCTCCAATCTCCAACTCTTCATAGTCTTTATAGAAGGTTGCCCATTAGGAGTTTTTGAATGCATTGTATCGCAATCTAAGAATCCCCAACAACCTGTAACAATTAAAAACCCCCTGAATAGCCATATGAAGGAAATTTTCCAATGCCCGAAATTCTTCCAAATTATTACTTGCTATCCCAAAGTTCATTTCAAGAATCACGAAAAATCCCCCCAAACCTTGCAAAACCAAGGTTTCTCTTAGATGCACCATCAAATTTCAATTTAATAAAATCACGTGGAGGAGGGGTATAAGAAGTATTAGTTGTAAGATTTGAGACCCCCATTGGCCTTGATTTGGAGGGTATCATTGACGGATCCAAATTGAGTTTCTGCAAAAAAAAATCACTACTTTTATCTCATCCAACTTCCAATCATCATAGGACCATGAAACAATTAGAAAATATTCTCTTAAATTCAAAAGACCCAGATCTCTGACCACCTTGGTTGTTCTTTCCTTTTATTAAACAATATGATAATTGTGCTTCTTCCATAAATTCCATAGGATAAATCCAATCACAAGAGTCGATAATCTGGCGACTACAGGATTCTTAGACTTCATCAAATTCCAATGATCCAACATAGTATTGATACTTTCATGATTGGGCATAATAATACCAAAAATGAAAATAATGATGTCTCATACCTGCAACAAAAGCATACACAAAAGAAATAGGTGATTGACATTCTCCTCGGCTTGAAGAAAAATAAAACATAGAGACGGTCCTTCATAGTCTTTCCTTATAATTTTGTTCCAAGCGAGAAGTCTGTGTCATGCAATTAACCACGGAAAAATTGAAACTTTTGGCCACCACACTCCAAACCAAATCCGGCTCCAGTTTACTAGTTTTTACTTTATTTTCATTTTATTTAATAGTGCAACTTTTATTACCTCTTACATTAATTATATTTATCCAATAGTGTAGTTCTTTAGTGAATTTTTTTTTCTTCAAATTAATTTAATAGTGAAGTGTTTGTTAGATTTTACTTTATTTCTGTTTTATTTAACCGAAAATATTTTATTAGCTCTTACATTAATTATATTTTAGAATTTTTTTTTAGGTTTATAGTATAGAATAACTTATTTATTCTTCTTGTTATTATATTATTATTATTTTTATTATGATATATTATTTTTTTTCTACATAATTATTTGTAAACGATAGACATAAGTCCCATTTGCATGATTAAATTACATACTTTATATAAAGTTAGTGAATTTATATTGATAATTTATTTCAATGCTTCATGTCATCTAAGTTCCTCATGTAAAATTCAAGCCAATGCAATAACAATGAGGTGCCTATGTCGGTCAAGCCTGGGCCTCGCTAATGGGAGGTCACAGGGTCGAAACCCGAAAGCTCTTGGGGTCAGGTCACTAAATAGGCCGAGGGGTGTGACCCCCTTTGGGTGGGGTCCACCCTAGCGTTGTTCGATCCTGGATGTAGCGGACCCACTAACCATGGGTATCTGTGAACCAATAGTGAAAAAAAAAAAAAATGAGGTGCCTATGTTTAATATTATTATTGATGGATAGAAATAAAATAATGGTTGTTTTTTCTCCTTCTTGTTTTAAGTCTTGGTTTGATATCTTGTGGTTGTGTTGATGGCTTGAAATGACCTCATAAATATATGAGAAATAACCCAATTAAAGCCCCAAATTAAACTCTTTTCTATTTGGAATGGTGATTTCAAGGGCTTTTAGATTGGGTCTAGTTACCTATATAAATGTTGCCCCAATGGTTGGAGGCTTGGAAAATGTAAAGACTAGGGGAAATAATGGAAATAGATTTATAAAACTTAATGAAAAAAGTAAACTAAAATTTAAAATAAATTATATTATATCTTAATTAACTCAAGTGTTAATATATATTTGTGAAAAAGAAAGATAATTATAACTAAAAATATTGATCTTCAAGCTACATCGTGAATTAAAAGCAATCTCAATATAAATTAATTAATTAAATAAAATAGTTAATTGAATTAATTCCAAAGAAAATTCACATATTGTTTTGTTTTACTTATATTCATAATCGAGAGAAAAAAATATATCAAAAATGACAATATTTAGATCTGTAAATCATAAGCATTAGTAACAATACATGAAAAAAGATTCCAATTATAAGTTGAAGGAAAAAAATACTAATAAAAGTACCAAGTTTGTCTTACTCCTTTGAAGAATGGAATCCACAAGTGATTTATAGCTTATATTAGAGAAATATGAAAGTGCACAAGTGTAACCAGGATTTTCTTGAAAAAATTTAGAAGCCCCAGTTCTAAGCCCAAGAGTGATTTAAATAGGTTTTCAAACAAAAAATAGAAAATAGTTGCATATTAAATATTCTCTCAACTAAAGTAAAAACAAACTAGTAGAAGATAGACATTGTGTTAGAAATTAAAATGAAATATTCAACTCAGAACGGTAATTGTTGATGAAGAGAAAATGGATTCTTGCCATTATTGATAGACTTCTAGAAGATGAGTTATCTTAGGTGGTGAGTGAGGTCTAATGCTCACTTGATAGCTAAATAACTGAGCTTGCAAGGATGACAATAATTGAGTTGCTTGTTCAATGAGTACCTTGGTTACAAAGGTAACAATGTGGTTTGATAAGGAATTCTCATGCCAACTCAAAATTTATTTTTGACAATTGTTCAATCCTTTCATGAAACTATCCCTTGTCATTATTCCATTTTTCTTTTAACATTTATGTTTATGGGAGATTATCCTTTGAATCAATTGAAAATAGTTTTACTTATTTAAGTGATTGTAGGATGGATTAAATAACATAATTAGAAATATGTCTAGCATATTTTACTAATTATTTTCCCAAGCATATATTATGCTTGCATATATGAAGAATCTTAGACCACTGCATTTCATTAATGTTGGGAAAATTTTCAAAAGCTTACTAAGATTGAACTTGGTTTCATCATACTAGCTTTCAATAACAATAACATCATTAAGAAAAGAATTTAACAATTTTTCTTGACCCTGAATTGTGCTTAATTTATTGCAGAGGAGTTGATACTCATGTTGAAGTTTCTAATTTGACTCATGAGATTCATACTTAAACTTAAAATAATCTAAAATATTTTCTTCAGTCTTCTTTATCTTCTCTGGTAATTTGTCTATCTCGTCATCCATTTTCTTTATTTTAGACTCATATTGGCCTCTGACCAAAGAAACTTGAGTTTGCATTTTTGTTTGAGCCTATCAGGAATGTTGTTCCAACAGTTGTATTCTTTCATCTTTTTGTCTGATGAATTCTCTAAATGTTTCTACTTTTACTATACTAGTAGAAGCAAGAGTCATGGCATATTGAGTCAATTCCTTCAGCTCCTTGTCAGGTGTTGCTAATGTTCCTTCCAAAACTACTTCCATTGAATATTTTGGCGAAGCAATAGTTGTTGTTAAGACTTATGCCCTAGTGACATTATTTTTCTTCCTACTCTTCTTCATAATGACATTGTGATGTGGGTTATAGAATACCTCTATAGGTGGTATTTATTCAATGTTCAACTGAATAACAACGTTTGGAGATGTTGGAATTGTCTCCACACTATGTCAAGAACTGATAGACATTTTAGAAATAACACCTGATTTTGCAAGAGAAGTCTTTGACGTATTACGAGAAACACAAACTGATTATTATTGAACCGAAGCCATAGCACTTTTTTCAAGCATTATTTTCTCCTTTACTTGTCTAATTGGATTTGATCGAAACTCTTCAAATATTTGGTAATCTTTAATAATATCATTAACCACTCTATTTCCTAAAGTAGTTTACTCCTAAGAATCCAAATAAGAAACTTGAACATGCATGGTTACTTAAGAAGTGACTTGTTATTTTGATTAGCTGACATCCTTTACTTATATAACATCATCTTCAAGAAATTTTAGCAAATTTAGTGGTAAGGTAGACCTTGTTGTATCTCTGTAAACTAGGAAATGATGGTAGTTGTCTGGAGATAGTTGTTTAACTTTATTGTAGACAAATAAATAGGAAAAATCCCCATAAAATAAATTTTGTCTCATGAACACATTTCATAATATTTGCATCAACAATCAAATTTTCAACCAACTTTGTAAGGTCATGTGGCTGCAGGAGAAATAACCAATTTTAACTCATATAAATGTTTCAATTCCTTTTTAGTATTAGTGTAATTATGAAGAGTAAAAGGATCAATTTGCAAGGGGAATTTGGGCCAAAGTTTCTTGGAATCCTACTTTAGCTCAAGGGTTATCCTTGTTCCTATTGTTTGGTGGGAAACCTCTCCATATAAGAGCTTATATGGAACATAAAGAGGTAAAACATGTGGTTTACTATTACTCCCCCACACTCTGATGTAAGAAAACATTTATTCCATGAACCAATCTCTCATTCTTAGTAGATCGTCCATAGTATATGTAGAGATTCTTCGAGGTTTGGAACCGAAAATGGATCGATAAATGGGTATCATGACAAGATGACAAATTTGATAAAAAAATGTTCGAAATAATTCTATTTCCATAGTTTACTATGATAAATGTGAGAGGGTAGAGGATCAATAAGTGTGTATTTCCGTCCCATTTTTTTTGTAAGCTGAGGTGTTGCTCTTTTCTTTCTATTACTTCAATTCAAAAAAGTACATCAAAATGGGGTTGCCTTCCACTCGCCCTCTTGGGGAAACCGATTATTTCAGCCACCTGAAGTTCTTAACCGCCGCCCAAAAATAAAAGGACCATAGTCTTTTTATCCAGGCTAAATACACTACACAGTCTTTCAAATTTCTAATTCTACTGACATGCATATAGTTGCTTTCTACCTCTAAATTTTGAAACTTGCCTACCTTATCTATATTATGCATTTTCATCAAAAAATAAAACATATCTAAAATTACTCAGCTGCTGCCTCTGGACGCTGGGTAATCTCCTTGTTGACAAGCTGCTGGCCTTCTTTTATCATCTGCTGAATCTCGTCCAGCTTTTTCTCCTGCATCTCCAGGGTGATCTGAATAATACGTAGCTCCCTCCTCCGATTTGGAAGTCCCTGCGCCAGTTCTGCCATCTCTGTTGCTGCTTGCTCCAGGGCCTTAGCCAGTAATCTCTTCATTACCCAGTATATATGGAGGGACTGTTTAAACATTGACATTCTGCCCCTAGTGTTACCAGGGTCATGGACAAGAAACTCCTAGTCTTCCATCTCAGAATCTGACTGAGCTTGAATGGCTTCCTCCTCCATATTCTGAATAATTCTCCTAATTCTGGGGCATGTATTCTGAGTATAAGCCCTCTCAGCTTGCTGAACTTTCTTCTCCACCGTCTGTCTCATCCTTCTTTCAGGTCTCCTCATCTGTTCGCATCTCCCTCCCCTTGCTCCTCGGGCTCTGTTCGCTCCACCACCTCTCCAGCTGCTCGGTTCCGGCTCGCTTTCCGCTTGCCTATTTTCCGGCTGACGACCTCTCTATTTTACCCTTCCTCCTCGCCGACCCAGCTGTTCATCACTAGTTTGCTATTGTTCCCATTCGTCTTCGCTTCTGTTTCGCCCCTTAGCCCACTTGCAGTTATTATGCCTATCTACGTCCTCCTCAGAATCATCGTAGATCTCATATATCTCTTCCACTTTCTCTTCTTTTGCAACCTCCTTGCCTTTCCTGTCTCTTTCTTGCCGCGCTCAGCCTCCATTTCTTCGGCGATCCTTGCTCGCTTCTTGGTCTCCGTTGTTTCCTTCACAGGGTATCGATGCAACTTATCTTTGATTCTGCTCACGGCCTCTACTCCTCTTATCCCTCTCTGGATTTCTATGTATTTCTTCCGTTGTCGGGTCCCTTGCTGTCGTTCCTTTATAAAACTTCCATCCCCGCTCCTCCTACCTATCGGCTTAACCTTCCGCTGGCACTTGTTAATTCGCCCTTCACCTTTCCTATCAACTGTCATGTTTGGTCCATTTCCATTTATGGACTCTGACATATCCTTTCCTCCTTCTCGCCGATTATTAGCTTTGATTGGTTTGTTGTATGGTTGATTTTTCCTTCCTATCTTCGCACATTCTGGTTTTATTCCCACATGCCGATCCATGATATCTTCCCTAAGCCGTGTGTGACATTCATTAAATGTCTGGGCTTGCTGATCCATCTCACATGTCTGCCGCACGAATACTAAGATTCGCGTGTGATGCTTACTCATTGTTTTCCTTCATTGCTTGTTCATGGTCATTATTGATGATGCTGGCCAAATCCTCCCACTCTCCACTGGGTCGTACCATCCTCCACTGGTTGTCGATCTTACCGTCTCGACCTTTGCAACCCCAATTCGCGAGGAAATCAGCCGCTCGATTTCCATTCCTCTTTACATGATTGAATATCTTGTATTCAACTCCTTTTAGAAGCTCCGTTATCTCTTGGACGATCCCAGCCGTTCGCCAACTGTTGGTAACCTGCTCCCATTTCTTCCCGTTGTTCAGTTTCTTTAGGATTTCAATTGCCATCTGAGAATCTCCCTCAATCTCCAAATTTTTGTAACCATTTCGAATCACAACTCTCAGCCCTTGGTGAATCGCCCATAATTCGGCCTCATTGTTTGTCATCTCTCCACCCCACTCTACATAGATCCACTTGGTGTTTCCCTGGCTATCGCGGAAGATTCCTCCAAATCCGGCATTACTTGGATTTCCCTTCGACGCCCCGTCGAAGTTTAACTTCATAAAATTGTCTTTGGGGTATGCGAACTTGTCATGGCTCTGATGTCTCGCATTAATCCTATCCGTCTTTTTGTAATGCACCATTTCATATTTCAGATTTAGGTTCTTAAGAATTTGCTCCTCACCGTGATCAGCTTTCCAGTCTTCCATATCCCACTTCTCGACCAGAATTGATTCTCTAGTTAGGTTTACTACCCTTTTCCAGATTTTTTCCGTGCTCTTTAATTTGTTTTGGAAAATTATACGATTCCTTTCTTTCCATACCATCCAAATTACAAAACCGGTTATGAGATCCCAAGCTCTTCGAACAACTTTGCATTGAAATTTCTCTTTCTGCTAATGGAAGATCACTTCGTTTGTTTCTTTCGGGTACCTTTCAGGTTTAAGGAATATATTCCCTACTTCCCTCCATAAATTCCTGGCATAACCACAATTGATTAATAGATGATCTTGAGTTTTCGTTTCCCTGTTGCACAAATAACATCTTGAAGGCCCACTGAAGCCTTTCTTTTGAAGCTTATCCCATGTCAGGATCTTGTGTTTAGCTACTAGCCATGCGAAGAGGGTAATTTTTGGCCACCAATTTTTACCCCAAATACCCTTCCAGTCTTGATTTCTTTCAGTGACTTCCTATTGATCTGCCAGATAGTATGCCTCTTTGACCGTAAAGGATCCTTTTGTTGATTTCCCCCATCTTATGATATCCCTCCCTGTTCTCACTTTCACTCTCCTGGACTCAACCTATTTCATAAAAGCTTCCTGTTGTTCCTGATCTGTCTCTATGCCCCAATCCTCCAGAGTTGTCCATTTCCGCCATATCCCATCCAGTTCATTTTCTTTCCAATAATCCTTGACATATATATGGTTATCTCCTATTTTTTTCTGTATGTTCTGGATTCTTTGAATGCTGCTCATTTTCTCCCTTTTTTGCCAGTTCTCATCCCAAAATTTGGCTTCCCCTCCTCCTCTAATTTCCTCGAAAACATTTTTCCCAACTATATCTCGATTTTGACTAGCTAGCTCCCAAATTGTCGATCCCTTCAGGGTTTCCTGCATATGATAAATAGCCTCTGTAGAATCTGGCATATTGTACTTGTGTCTCCATAGTTGCTTCCATAAATCATTGCCCCCTGTCATCCATCGCCACCAAAGTTTTGCACCGAGAACTTTGTTGAGTTTACCTGGATCCCGTAGGCCCAAACCTCCTTCCTCCTTTCGTTTTGTCAGATGTTTCCAAGAGACTAATGCCCACTTCTTCTGTTTGGACGAACCTCCCCAAATGAACTTCCTTAGAATCTCTCTGATCTTGGTACAAACCCCTTGAGGTACTGCCATAATCGAGAGTGGATATATGGGGATCGCTTGTAATACTGATTTTACCAGAACAATCCTTCCAGCAATGTTTAAGGTTCTGAATGTCCAGTTAGCCACTCTATTTTTTAATTTCTCTAGGACTCCTTGCCAATTATTCAATCTCTTAGAGTTGAAATCCAATATATTTCCCAAATATTTCGTTGGGAGATCCCCTTGCCTAAAACCTAGCATCCTAGTCAAGTGGCTTTTAACTGTCTCCACCGTATTGAATATAAAGGTGCAGGATTTTTCCTTGTTAATTTCCATCCCAGATGCTTCCACAAATAAGTCTAGAACCTTTTTCAGATTTCTCACTTCCCTTACAGTTGGTTCCCCAAACAGCATAATGTCGTCAACGAATTGTTGGTGAGTTATTGGCAGATCATTACCCCACAACCTTAGCTCTTTGATGTTGCCAGTTATTCTCTCTTGTTTCAGATACCTACCCAAACCTTCTGCAGCAAGAATAAAAAGGAAAGGAGATATGGGATCACCTTGTCTTATTCCTCTGGAAGCCTTAAAGGTTTTCGAAGGAGTTCCATTAACCAGAATTGAGAAATTAGGGGTTGATATACAGCTGAAAACCCACTTTATCCACCTGTTGCTAAACTCGAAGCTTCCCAGAATTTCTTCTAAGCATTTCCAATTGATTCTATCATAAGCTTTCGACAAATCTAGTTTTATCATCATTCCTTTTTGTTTCTTAGCTTTCATAGAGTGAATTACTTCTTGAGTAACCACTAACCCATCTAGAATTTGTCATCCTTCAACGAAGCCGGTTTGTTCAGGGGATATCAGATTCTCTAACAGGGGTTTCAGCCTTTTAGCCATTAGAGAAGAGATTATTTTGTAGATCACATTGCAGAGGGCAATGGGTCTAAAGCCCTTGGCATCATCTGATTTATCATTTTTAGGGATCAAAGTGAAAAAAATAGAATTAAGAGCAGGCCATACCTTTTGATTCATCTGAGATTCTTCTATCAATTCCAAAATTTCCTTTCCCATAAAATGCCATCCCGCTTGATAGAAATCAACCATAAAGTCGTCCGGACCAGGGGTTGTTCCTTTCTTCATGCACATCACCACTTCCTCCACCTCTTCCAGACTAGCCGCTCTCATTAAGGCTCTATTCTGGTCTTCAGTTACCATCCTGGGGATGGCCGTGCAGATTTTCCTGATCGCTTCAGATCTGTCCACTTGGGATTCAGTCAGTATTCCTTTGTGATATTCCATCAGCACTTTTTCTATCCCTTCTTGTTCAACAATCCTCTCTCCATCCTCGTTTCTGATAGAAAATATTATGTTCCTCTGTCGATGATGAACCATTGCTTGGTGAAAAAATCTGGTGTTCCTTTCCCCTTCCCTGAGCCATTTTATTCTAGACTTCTGCCTCCATAAAACTTCTTCCTGCTTTCTCCTCTCTTCCAGTTTTCCTAATATCATCCCTTCTTTTCTACTAATTTCCTCTGTTTTCCCTTCATTTATTATCCTTTGCTGCAACGCTTCCATTTCTTCTTCCAGTTTCTGTTTTTCCTCCATAATGTTTCCAAATTCTTCCTTATTCCACTTTTTTATCCTCCCTTTTAGTTCCTTAAGTTTAAGTTGGAAGGTATGGATTTTACCTTTTCCCTGAGCTGTGCTTTGCCTCCACCATTCCTCCATTTTTCCTACAAAGTCTGGGTGTCTAAGCCAAAAAGCTTCAAATCTGAATGGCTTTTTGCCGAGATTAGCCTTAATATCCACTTCCAGTCTGATCGGCCAGTGATCAGAGCCAAGAGATGGCATGATCTTTGCTTCTATGAATACATCTCTATCATTATTGTTTCTGATACTAGAAATCGATCTAATCTGGAGGCGATATGGTTCTTACCCCCTCTCCTATTATTCCATGTGTAGATTCCATTGATAGTTGATATATCAACTAGCCTCAGACCTTCTATCATATCATTAAATAGTTCCATATATTGATCTGTTTTCCTTATGCCTCCCTTTTTTTCTTTTAGGGACCAGATTGCATTAAAATCACCTCCTACAATCCAAGTTGTCTTTGGATAAAGTCTTCGAGTTGCTTGCATATTTTTAATAAATTTTTCTCTATCTCCCGGAGTATGGGGACCATACACTCCTGAGATTATTACCTTTTCCTTCGTCCCTACTATTCTTCCTGAACCTGTAAGGATTCTAGTCATACTGGTCCAGCTCTCAAAAATTATTTCATTTGGATTCCACAGTATTGCAATGCCTCCTGCTGAGCCGATTGCATCCTGTCCCATGACTTCGTATTGGAGTTTACTATTTTTTATTATTCCTTCCATCTGCTGCATGGTAATTTTGTTTCTTTTAGGATCATAATACTTGGTCTGTCTTTTTTTAATTTCTCTTTCATATATCTCTGGTTACCCTTGCTGTTTAGCCCCCTAATATTCCAGTTGATAATAATCATTTAAAACTCTTGGAGGGGTAGGAAAATACCTCAGACAGAGGTATCACTTTACCTGAATTTATCAATACTTCGCCAACTGTTTGAATAGTTTCATTCATTATTTTTGTCCCTCTTTTCTTGCTGCTTTTGCCAAACCCGCCTATTCCTAGCTGTTCCTTTCCTTGTTGTCCTACTGTAGCATCCTGATTATCCATATTCCCCCTATTTCTTTCTTTATACTTTTGGAAAGCCTCCTTATATATTTGTTTTTGTCGATCTGGGATGAATCTTTCATCCAGGTTTTTCCATTCCTGGATTAATTGTCTCATAATCCTTTCCTCCTTTGCCTCGCTTTCCTGCTGACTCTCCGTCTCCATTTGGGTCTGATTAGTTAGTATTTCTATCTTTTCGGCTAATTCTTCTTTGCTCGTTTCTCTTGGTTCTGCAAATTTTTCTCCTGTTTCCTGGAAAATTTCCATGGGTTCATTTTCTGGGTCTTCACCCTCAATCACATTGTCTTCATCTTCTTCATTGTTATTCTGGAGGATTTTAAACTTATTCTAGCTTTCAATGTTCGATGATTTTGTTTGTACCTGCAGCCGTGTTCCTTCTCTGTTTGGCTTCTTTTTTTTGGTAACCTGTTGGAAACCTTTTTCTGTCTCCTCCGTTCTCTCTGCTTCCCTATGTTGTTCTTCTTTTTCCCTTATGTATTCTTCCTCCTTGTTTAGAGGGCATTGCCTGTATAGGTGACCGTATTCATGGCACCTTCTGCACCTGAAAGGGATATGCTCATAGTCTAATGGATGTTGCCAAATTGTGTCATGATATTCCAATTCTATGTGTTCCAGGAGAGGTTCAGCTATATTCATGTAAACAGACAGTCTTGCATAAGATGTATACTTACCTCTCTTCGTTGTGTTTGCTACCTTGACAAAGGCACCGATTGTATTGCCTATCCATTCCAAAATTTCAGGGTTCCAAAATTCCACTGGTAATCCAAACAGTCTGACCCAGATCGGGGCTTCCCACATCTTTTCATTGTCAGGATTGTATCTTTCTTCCCAGTATTTCATGAACAGGCCTGCATTGTTCATGAAATATGACCCTTCCTCAAAAACCCTCTCTTTATCCTCAAGATTCGCGAATATTGCAGTGAAAAATCCCTTTGCTCCCAGTTTCAATTCTATGTGTCATTTTGGTTTCCACCTTTGATAAATCCACCTGTATAGTTCTTTTTCATTAGGCCAGTACCCTACAAACTTGCAAATCAGTGCATGATCTTTCATATAGCTGTTGTATTCCTCCAGCATATTGTTGGGTATTACATATCTAGGTTTCTTGTTTGCCTTTGGTAAACATTTTCCTCATGTCTTCATTTGCCACAGTTTACCCATCACCGGTGCTTCTTTATTATTCGCCCTAGCCTCATTCTGGATGTCGCTGCCGCTTGCCTCTCCTGCAACTATATTTTTAAAGGAGGGTATCTCTCCCCTCCCTTGCTGATTCTCCATATTTGCCCTCAGCACTCGCTGTTAAAGGTTCTACAGCTCTTGCGTGAGGGTTAGATCTCCTCTCCGTTCCGCTCCACCTCCCCTGCGCTGGCCCATGCTCTCGAATCGTCCAACCTACCCTGCTATTCCGCCTGCAAAAACTGTAAAACCCTAGCCCACCACTTGCCACGTCCTCACCATCCGCTCTCGTGTATTTCCGTCCCATTATTGGAAAATCAAAAGAGAAAAAAATGGCATCCATTATGAAGGATGACATGTAAAATGGAGGATTATGGGTGGATGTATTTTTGGTGTGGAAAGAGGAAATATGTTTGGAGAGACTATTGGTTAACATTTGGCCCTAATTGAAAACAAACCCATCAGAATCCCTTATGAATAAGAGGGACCCAATCTAATAAAAATTATGAGATATTTTAATAAGAAAATAACCTACATAACATAGAAGAAACGTACAAAAATGAAGATTTAAAGATTGTATGGGATATTTGCGAGATGATTCTTCCTTATGCTTGGTGGGGTCTCTCCTCCATTCTCTGATTAGACCAATGAGATCTTTCTCCTTATTTTTAGATTCTTCTTTAATAAAACTATCGACAAACTAAGAATTATATATAAGTTGTGGCTCAAACAGTTGATACATATCCTAGCGATCTCTGATTTATGTCCACATTATCAACTACCAAATGAATCATATCATTTTAAAGAAGAAGTCTAGTGCGAGCATCAATTCTATGCAGAAGATACTTTGAGGAATCTTGATTTGTCATCTTGGAAGTTTTGTTCCCACCGTACTCTGCATTTGATATTGTTGGATTTGAGTAGTCCTCCATTGGAAACAATCCTTAAGTTATAAATATCATTCTAGGAAAAAATTCCAAATTCCTTTGTGCACATGGTATCGAAAAAGAGAAAAGGATCAAACAACTTTCCATCAATTAATTCCAGGAATGGCCCTGTTGGTGATTGGAATGATGCCTTCTGCTTTGCTTTCACCATCTCAATAGTTTTAGTAGGGATTATAGGAGTATTCCATTTTTATAAAGCAAAATTAGGTTTAAAATGTAATTCACACAATAAAACCCATTAAATTCATATAATTTCCTACAAATGTTAGATCACTAAGTTTCATATGTAGGAGTTACAAAACATGAAAGGTGGAGAGTATGGAGAATTGAATTTTGGTGGCATATTTTTATTTTCCATGTAAATATGAGAGTTGCATAGAATTCATAGGTGGTACAATTTGATTTTGGTGAATGGTGAGCTGGTAGTCGACATGGCTCTTTACATGAGCCCGAGCACTGTAGCCTGGAAGAAACGAAGAGTGTGCGCTAAGGAAATGGTCAGAATTATTAAATCTAGGGTGACTTGGAGGGTAAACACATGTGACCTAGATAGAAATCTCTGTGAATCAATATAAATTCCACGTGGAGAGGATGATTCATCTCGGGAATTTGATCCTAGAAGAAATGGGGAAATGCACATTAAAAATTCTGGGGTAACAAGCACCAGGATTATGAGGAAGGTGGGATTTAATGTTCCAATGAGATAATAAGTGGAAGTGGGAGGGGGGCCTACCAGTAGAAGTTCCATGATGATATGTCCTAGGATTTTGTCCTATACCCGTTGAAATGGAGGAGTGAATGGAATGTCTGGGGAAGGATGATCTACGATGATGTGTCGTAAAGGTGGGATGAAAGGCAAATAATAAAATTAGACGACCTTGCATGGATGAGGGGAGGGTTCTGCACTATGCCATCATATATGCTTTCATCACCAAGGAAGGTGATTTTGGGGAGAATGGAAAGGAGCTATACGTGAAAGGTCTTATGAGGAGCCTCTCGGCGATGTATGAAGCCATAAAATAAGGTGTGTGAAGGTTTAATAGAAAAGGTTTTATTAACACATAAATAAAAGCGTTATGTTATACTTTTGGTCATTTTTTAAAGTGCTTCGTTGAGATGGTTCTGGCCTTTTTCCTTATTAATATATGATTTATTTATTAATGTATAAGGCCAAGGTTGTGATGATTATTTAACCCTTCTCGTATGTATTAAAAAAATATAAAATTTCATATGTTAAGATTTTTTTAAAGAATAAAATATTAATGAAAAATAGACAAAATAAGTTACAAAGTTAAAAGGGTTTTCATTTTTTATTATGGCAAAATACAAAATGGGGTTGTTGTTTTGCTGCAACACATGGCTAGGCCAATGTTTAATGAAAATCTACTATATTGTAATGTAAAATTGTAGTTTTATTTTATCAAACTAATTGAATAACTACCCAATTGTTTGTAATATTATTGTAGGAAATAATTTCAATAACTGGGGTCAAAGCATTGATAGAGTAGATAGAATACAAGCTACTAAACCTCCCAATTTCAATTACTATGTCAAATATAAAGGAAATGCATGAAATAAAATACCTCGTGAATAGTTAGTTGACCCATTTTGTTTTTTGTCATAGTATGCCTAGAAAAGTTCATGAATTCTCTAAGCTTCTCTTAAAATGTATATAAAAATGAAAACAACCTTCCTCAAACCATTTAAAAAATTAAATATCAATTGAAATATTACACAAAAAAAACTTGTAACAAACTCATCCTACTTAAAAATTAGGTGTTTAACTTCTCTTCAAATTACAAAATTAATAATCAATAATCAAGTAAATTATAAATAAATTTGGTATTCACACCTTTCTCATCAACTCCAGAATTGTTTAGCTTGAACCACTTATTGTCTTCTTATATACATGAATGGGAAAAGAAACAATGATATAGGTCCCAATTCTTAGTAAGATAGTGTCTCTTAGAACTAGTGTTTTTTTTGTAGAAGGCTAGTCATAAAAATACAAGGAAAAATATTTGAGGGAAATACCCAAAACTTAAAAATGATAGAAAGGTAAGTGGCATTTATTCAAAATTCTAAGTCAGTTTATACCATTAATAGTTTCTTAATTTCATTGTTAATATAAATAGGGCTTCCCATGTGGAAAAATCATATAAACCCTATCAAAGAGCATGTGATTAATGTATATTTATTATTTTTCTTTTTTAGGATGTACTTGTTTCTTTCCTTAAGTAAAAGTATTGTTACACGTGTTTCATAAAATAAAGGTGTGGGTATTATGTAAAAACAAAAATTATCATACATTTCATGTAAGGAAAAGGTTAACCCTGGAAGGTCTTCTACCCGAAAGGGAGTCAAAGGTCAATGATAAAAAAATATTGATGTAATATATGCCTCCTAATGGATGACATCAAATTAAAATCTAATTGATGAAATAGATTATCATAATAGAGATGAATTAGATAAGTGGATATTGGTATAAGGAAATGAATTCAACATCTAAAATGAGGTATATATATAAATTTTATTATGTTCTCTAAGGTGGGCATACCCTATGAATAGGTGCAAAAAGAAGCATGGTATCCAACTATAGTGCACTATGCATCCATGATTTATATATAATGCACAAGTATTGCAAAGGGAAAATATACATAGTCGAGCCATACCAAATATAGATTATGGAAATGAGTAAATATAGAGTGGATTATTATAGTTCAAAAAATTACCCCCTTGGGTTAACCTAAGAAGAACAACATCTTGCAAATAACGATGTGCAAATTGGTCTATGGAAACTCTAGAAAATATTTGATTTGTGCCTTCAATGCTCCCTTGTCACTATCAAACAAGATTGCTAGGCTTAATAATGCTCGTAATGGTTTGCTAGGGTGAACTAGAAGGATAGCAATGAACCAGTTGCTCTAGAAAAGAGAACTTGAGTGATATTGTGAATGGACAAGCACAAATAGGGTCAGTTTTTATCTCTCAATGGAAAAGGAAGGACCCTACATAGTCAATAAAGTGTTTAGGTTGAGTAGCGATAATATATATATATAATAATATATATTATATAGATATAATTATTAATATATATATATATAAGATAATAGATATATTAGATATATATCTATTTATGCTAAATAGATGTGATTCCTTTGGATGGTCTTGGATAACATCCAAACAATCAACACATAATTGATATCTGAGATGGTACCTGTTAGAACAAAGTAGAACTGCCAACATAGACCATTGTACTCTAGTTGGTTTACTATAGGAGACTCATCATTAGAACTAAGGCTACATCCTATCATCATGGGAGTACATACAGGTTTGCAATATTCCATCCCATACTTCTTTAGAATTTTCTTGAGATATTTTCTTTGTGAGAGAAAGATGCCATATTTCGCTTATTGTACTTGTAGACCAAGAAATTAGGTTAGTTCCCCATCTAAAGACATTTCAAATTCTTGTTTCATAACAAAAGCAAAGTTTTGATGCATAGATTACTCATTACTACCAAAGATGATATCATCAACATAAACAACAATAATTTGCAGTTTATCATCCTAAGTTTTTGTGTACAAGTCATTGTCTGTGGATCATTTTATGAAACCTTGTTGTTGAAGATATTTGTCAAGATGATAATACCATGCCCGCGGAGCTTGTTTTAGCCCATATAAAGCCTTTTTATGTTTGCATACAAGGTATTCATCATTCCCCAAAATGAATCCTTCTAGTTTTTCAATATATACTTCTTCTTTGAGATCTCCATTAAGGAAAGCATATTTTACATCCATTTGATAAACTCTGAAATTTCGAAAAATTGAAAATGCAAGAAACATTCTTATGGCTTCAAGTTTGGCTACTGGTGCGAATGTTTCTTCATAGTCTATACCTACTTGTTGAGCATAACCTTTACAAACATGTCTAGCTTTGTTTCTAATGACCTCTCCATTTTCATTCAAATTATTTTGAATATCCATTTTGTCCAAATAACATTTTTAAAATGAGGCCTTGGAACCAATTCCCCGGTATCATTCTTTTAAATTTTATCAAGTTGCTCATTCATGGCCTTAACCCAACATTAATCTTTACTAGATTTATCTACATTTTTTGGTTCAATGGTGGATAATAAATCTAGATAACTAGGAGATCCTACAAGTGCTCTTCTTGTTTGTACCCAGATTCCTTTTCTCCTAGAATTTGAGTTTTTGGATGATTCTTTTGAACGTTCTTGGATGGATCCCTTTCTTTATCTGATGTATCTTCTTTTATTGCTTCATTAGTTTCTTCTTCTATACATTGTGATTTGATGTGGGAAAGCATTCATCATCATCATCCTCTTTTGTTGATGTTACCTTTTTGGGCCCTATGGATGCTTCATCAATCACAACATCAATGCACTGAACAATTTTCCGAAGTTTCTTATTATAACATTTATATTCTTTGATTCTAGATGAGGAATCAAGAAGTATTCCTCCATCTGCTCTAGATTCAAACTTACCAAGTTGTCAAACATTATTTTTGATGAAACATTTTCTTCCAAAAACTATGAAATGCTTTACAATGGGAGACTCACCATACCAAAGTTAATATAGAGTTTTACCACTATTCACAAGAACATGAGCATTGTTGAGAATATTTATTGCAGTATGTGCAACTTCATCCAATAAGGTGGCAAGAGTTCCAAACTCACCGAGCATAACATGAGCCATTTGTTGAACAATTTTATTCATTCTTTCTACCATGCCATTTTTTGAGGAGGTTTAGCTACAAAAAAATGTCTTTTTATGCCATGTTGTTCACAGAAATCAAAGAATTCATCTAATATGTATTCTCCTCCTCGATCAGATATGAAACATTTGATTTTTATATCTAGTTCATTTTCATCTAATTCTTTGAAGACTTTACATTTATAAACTGCTTCATCTTTTTGTTTCAATAAACTGATCCAGCACATTCTAGAAAAGTCATCAATGAATAAGATATAGTATTGTTCTCCATGAGGTGAATTTTGCTTTACTGGTCCACACAAATCAGTATGTATAATTTTAAGAGGCTTACTCGCTGATACTTCTTTGGCGTTGAATTGAAATCTAGTTTTCTTACTGAATTGACATGACATACATAACGTACTTTGTAGTATGGTGATGTAGGGTAGATCATGAATAGCATTGAGCCTGCTTGATTTGTTTATTTGAGAGAAGCTTAGATGTCCCAACCTTCTATTCCATAACCAGTTTTCTTCTGCCTTTCCTATGTAACATTGTTTAATGGCATAAGTGTCCTCAGACAAATAATTTTATTAATAAGAAAAACGATTACATCAGGAATTTGGCAAGAGTTTACACCCGAACGACAAAACACTCTTGTAATGAGATATTTATAAATTGCTCTATATGTTGCATACAAAACTATGATGACTAGAGAAGAAAGAAAACAAAGGAATGAGACAGGAGTCAACAAGAACACTTATAATATCTTCTCAACTCTTATATATGAAATTGAATGCCCATTTCTCAATAAATTTGTAAATGAAGAATCTGAATGCAGGAGAAAATTACAACCAACATCTCAAAAGGAGCAAGTATCAAGGTATGGAAAAGGAAGGAGTTATAGTATGAAAGTTATGGCATAACATTGTTTGCAGAAGGACAAGAAAATAATGGTACATTGATAGCAGATGCTCAAAACACATGACAGGTGATAAAGATAAACTTATTTCATACGTTGCTTTAGAGAAAGAAAATAATGTCACTTTTGGAAATGACTCACCTGCTGTCATTAAGGGTAAAGGTTCTATTTTTCTAAAATAAAAATTTAAAGTTGGTAATGTTAGGTATGTATATGGATTAAAGCATAACTTGTTGAGTGTTAGCCAAATGTGGGATCAAGGAAATGAGGTAGTATTTCTATCATAAGAATCTATGGTTCGTGAACTTGACTCAAGAAATACCATAATGAAAGGAATGAGAACCTCGAGAAATCTGTATATCTTGCAATGAGCTATTTATAAGTTCAATGTCCTATGTGAACTTTTGAAAGATGTAAAACCTGATGAGCAGAATAAAATAGGAACAAGGATGTCATACAGAAGTGAAGGAAATTTTTCCTTGATCGCAAATGATTTTACTGAACCTTCCACATACAACGAAGCAGTAAAACAAAAAGAATGGAAACAGGATATGATTGAAGAATATCAAGCAATAATCGATAACAACACTTGGAAACTTGTTGATTTTCTTCAAAATGTTAAACCCATAGGATGCAAATGGGTTTATCGAATTAAGTACAACCAAAAGGGAGAACTTGACAATTATAAAGCAAGACTTATGGCTAAAGGTTTTGCACAGCAGGAAGGCATTGATTATGAGGAAACTTTTGCTTCTACAACTAAATGGGACACCATCTGATTAACACTTGCATTGGCCGCTCACAAAGGATGGAAAGTTCATCAAATGGATGTAAAAAGTGTTCTTCTCAATGGGGATTTACAGGAAGAACTATATATGACACAACCACTTCGTTTTGAAATTGAAGGGCAAGAACATAAAGTCTGCAAATTGATCAAGGATTTATATGGGTTAAAACATGCTCCCCGAGATTGGTATGAAAAAATGGATGAATACCTTAGGAAATTTGGTTTTCAACGAAGTGAATTTGATGATACTTTATATGTGCGACAACAGGGTAAATATCTGGTGATTATTTTTATGTATGTAGATGATTTGATCATTACTGGAAAGAATGATGATCATATTGCACAGGTGAAAACAGAGCTACATGCAGGTTTTAATATGACAGATTTGGGATTACTTCACTACCATCTTGGAGTTGAAATCTTCCAACGTCCACATCATATTTTCCTTTCTCAGAGTAAGTATGCAAAAGAGGTTCTTCAGTGATTTGGAATGCAGGATTGCAAACCCATTCTTACAGCCATGGAGCAAGACTTGAAACTTTCAAAATTTGAAGGGGGGGAAAGGTGGACATTACTACTTATAGACAGTTGATTGGCAGCGTGATTTATTTGACAAACACTCACCTTGATCTACCTTATGCAGTCAGTATTCTTTCTCTTTTTATGCAGGAACCACGAGAAAGCCACTGGAATGTCGCCAAAATAGTTCTTTGATATATCCAAGGAACAAAAGATTTTGGTCTTCATTACACAAAGACTAAAAAATTTGTACTTGGTGGATTTTCAAATGCCGACTTTGCTGGAAGTATTGATGATCGAGCATCAACAACATGTTATTTAATGAACATGGGGTCAATAGAAGTGTCTTGGAGTTCTAAGAAACAAGCTACAATGACCACTTATTCAACAGAAGTAGAGTACATTTCAACATGGGAAGCAACATGTGAAATTGTTTGGTTGCGTAGAATTTTGTAGGACTTGGGCATTTCTCAAGTAGAAGCTATGTCATTATTCATTGACAGCCAGTCAACCATCAAGCTTGCTAAGAACCCAGCTTTTCATTCAAAAACAAATCATGTGGACACCAAGTATCATCATATTAGATCTCTCATTTCCAAAGATGTCCTCAAGCCAATTTATTGTCCTTCAGAAGATCAGATCTCCAACATTTTCATGAAACCTCTTGGTAGAATAAAATTTACTATGTTCAGGGATGAACTTGGTATCTATTGTAATGTATCTTTGGATCATAGCGGGGAATGTTAGATGATCCAAAAATAAATATTATCATAAGTTATTAAGTTAGAATAAAATAATTATTAATTTAATGTATTAAATTAATAATTATTAATCTAGAATATCTAAATATTTAATGGAGACATTTAGAATTAGTATATTGTTGTAAAATATATGACTCTACAAATGTGTCATATCTGAGGCTCTAATTTAGGAGAATTGTTAGTAATTTGTTTGAATAACTTTTATTGTAAGGGGACACTTGTTAGAGCCATGCATAACTTGTTGAGTGCTAGCCAGATGTGTGATCAAGGAAATGAGGTAGTATTTCTATCATAAGAATATATGGTTCATGAACTTGACACAAGAAATAACAAAATAAAAGGAACAAGAACCGCAAGTTTTTCTTCAACTCATATTTTTAACTTATCTCTGTATGGGTTTACTCAAATTTCGAGCGGAAACACTCATTGGATGCAAAATCTAATTCCTCACCCGAAGAGTACCCATGTTGCATATTTTCGATGGACCCTACTACAAGAAAAACATCAAATACATGAAAAACATGAATGCAATCACATTTTCTATGTATTTCTCATTTCTCGTTTAATAGGGTCCATCGAAAGTATGAAACATGAGTACTCCTTGTATAAGGAATTAAACTTTTCATCCAACGAGTACTCTTGCTTGAAATTTGAGTAAGAAATGAAGGATATAAGTTGAAAATACGAGTTGAAAATTAGTTTTATTATTTTATTATTTTTTAATCTTTATAACTTTTTACTCCAAAAATAGTTAATCAACCCCATGGTTTACATGATCATATTGTATCTTGTTGAAATTTGGTACTGGAGGACAGGTGGTTCCTTTAGGCTTTGATCTTTGGCCTAGGGAAAAGTATCCAAAAGATTTTAATTTTTCTCCTAAAGTGACTTTATAATTTTTATAAAGTTAAAATCTAATTTAAAAGTGACTTTAGTGATAAAGTTACTAAGTCTAATTTTAAAGTGAGCTTTTATAAAGTCAATGAAAAATTAGAAAGGAAAAGTGACTTTGGAAATAAATGACTAAGTGGGTTTTTATTAAAGTGAGTGAATTAAAAAATAGAAAGTAAGATTTAAATGTGCGTTTAATCTCAGCCATTGATCTAAATCTATTTCAGCCATTGGATTTAGAGATCACCCAAAAGTCACTTGGATCACCCAAAAGTCACTTGGAGTTATATTAAGGGAAGAAAAGGAGGAAAAGATCACATTCGATTCAATTCTTTCATGAGCAGATTGAGAGAAGGAGAGAAAGAGAGAAAGGGTAATTTCTGGGCGGTGTATCAGCAGCGAGTGGTGTTGCAGCAACGTCGTTTCAGCAGTGGTGTATTAGCAGCGAGTGGTGTTGCAGCAACGGTGTTTCAGCAGCGGTGCATCAGCAGCGATTCGTGTTGCAGCAACGGTGTTTCAGCAGCGGTGTATCAGCAGCGAGTCGTGTTGCAGCAACGGTGTTTCAACAGCGGTGTATCAGCAGCTGAATTGCAGCAGTGGTGTTTCAGCAACTGTGTATCAGCAACGGAGTTTCAGTTGCGGTGTTTCAGCAAGTCTGTACAACGGAGTTTCAGCAGGGCAGTTTTTCAGCAAAGCTGAGTTTCAGCAAGGCTGAGATAAGTTGTAAAAGTTTGCTTGCTGATTTTTGCCCAATATTTCTCTTACTGTAAAAAGGCATTTTCCAGAAATAAAGAAAAGCTCTCAAACTGGTTTTCCCGAAGAGTTGTAGGGGGTTTTTCCAGGGTCACGTTGACCAAAAATATCAGTGTTTTAATGTGTTTTAATGGCTGTTTATTACTGCTGATTTTTATTTCTGCAATTTCTAGCATTTTGTAAATTTTCCAGAATTTGTGTTTTCAGCAAATTTATTTTTTTCAGCGTGTTGAATGTATGGTTATGGGAAAGGGCATTTAACTATATGGGAGAAATAAGGAGAAACTGAAAACCGGGGTGGGAAAACAGAATTTTTTACATGGTATCAGAGCTTGAGTGCTGAAGGACAGTTTGGGACAGCAAGAGGAAAAATTACAGCTGCTGATTTTTTCACTCAGAAAATTCCAGCAAGCTGATTTTTCATAAACAACAGGTTTTATCTTTATTACAGCAGTGCTATTTTTCAATTTTAGGACAGCAGGATGTCATTGGGATTGAGAGTGGAGGATAGGTTGGATGGACATACAAATTACAACGTTTGGAAGGAGAGAATGCAGAGTATCTTTGAGGAGGCAGAAGTCTGGGATATCATGGTGCATACCACACAGACCCCTGTTGTTGTGCCTACTAATGCTACTCAGCTGGCTCCTTATAATAAAAAGAACAACAAGGGTAAGAGGCTGATTCTAGACGGAATCAAAGACCATTGCATTCCTCATGTGAGAGGAAAGAGCAATGCCCATGAGATGTGGACATCATTATCCAATCTCTACCAGAGTACCAATGAGAACCGGAAAATGGTTCTGAAGGAAAAACTGAAAAACATTAAGATGGGAAATGATAGTGCAGCTGGATATCTCACCAAGATTACTAATGTGAGAGATGAGTTGGCAGCGATTGGAGAGGCCATTCCACCCACTGAGTTGGTGCGTATTGCGGTAAATGGTCTCCCCCATTCATGGATGAACTTTGCTGATGGGGTTTGCGCACGTGAGACCCTTCCCACATGGGAGAGGTTTTGGGATGATTTCATTCACATAGAGATCAGGAAAGGTCAGCTTGGGGCAGCCAAGCCAGTTGAGCAGGATGAGGATGTAGCACTGGTGGCAAGAGGCAAGAAAGGCAAAGGGAAGAAGCAGCTTCCACAAGCGGTGGTGGGGGCAAAGGCAAAGCTAAAGGTAAACAGGTAAACACACAGAAAGACTATTCCAAGGTGAAGTGTTGGAATTGTCAAAAGATGGGACACTATGCAGTTGTGTGTCCGGAGAAGAAGAAGAAGAAGGGGAAGGACCAAAGTTTGGCAACATTAGCAGAGATTGAGGACTTTGCAGGTCATTTTGACCGGGAGTTTGCATTCACTATGTGTGAGTCCTCTAGTGCAGGATCACCTGCCATACAGGTTCAGAGGGAGCATGCTTTTCCCTCGATTAGCGGAGCATCTACAGGTATCTGGTATGTAGATAGTGGGGCTTCACGTCATATGACAGGAGTTCGTGAGTACTTCTCTGAGCTTTCAGAGAGTGCACTGATGTAGAGGTAGTACTCGGTGATGACAGAGTTGTTAGAGCAGTCGGGGTGGGGACACTGACATTTCAGAGGGAGTCCAAACCTCCCTTGAAAGTGACAGAGGTTCTTTATGTGCCAGGGATGAGGAAGAACTTCATATCTGTCTCAGCTTTGGAGGACAGAGGATATGAGGTACTGTTCAGGGGAGGACAGGTGTTGATGTATCCCAGGGGCGCTCCAGCTGAGTCAGTTAGAGTGATAGGTGTACGCCATGCAAAGGTGTACAAGTTTGCATTCCAGCCCCTTTTGGCATTGAGTAGTAGTACTGATAGCAGAGCTAGCAGTTTTGAGCAGTGTGAGATTTGGCACCGCAGGATGGGACATATGTATCATGGAGCCTTGAGGAACTTGCGGGAGATCACTACAAGTATGCCAGATTTCAGTATTGATCACTTTGATACTTGCAGAGGATGTGCTATGGGCAAGTTTTCCAAATCCCCTTTTCCCAGCAGTGACAGCAGAGCGACTGGGATACTTGATTTGATACATTCTGATGTGAGCGGTCGGATGTCTCATGTTTCCTTGAGTGGATATGAGTATTATGTTTTATTCATTGATGATCACTCCAGGAGGACCTGGATTTATTTCTTGAAGACCAAGAGTGAGGTCTTCAAGCGGTTTCAGGAGTTCAGAGCTCTTGTGGAGACACAGACGGGTCGGAAGATCAAGTCCCTGAGGTCGGACAATGGAGGAGAGTACACCCTTGGAGAGTTTGTTGACTATTGTGCGAAGGTAGGCATTAGGAGGGAGTTCACTGTTCCTTACAACCCCCAGCAGAATGAGGTTGCGAAAAGGAAGAACAGATCCATCATAGGGGCTACCAAAGCCATGTTACATGATCAGGGGTTGCCATTGTTTTGTGGGTAGAGGCCTGCAACACAGCTGTTTACTTGCAGAATAGGAGTCCGCATCGTGCCTTGGGGCACATGACTCCGGAGGAGGCTTTCTTTGGGAAGAAGCCTGATATTGGTCATCTTCATATCTTTGGATGCATTACATACTCATATATACCCAAGGAGAAGAGGACCAAACTAGAGCCCACCGCAGAGAAGGGTATCTTTGTGGGCTACAGTGAGACCTCAAAGGCCCTTCGGATTTACATTCCTGCACAGAGGAGAGTTGTTGTTAGATGGGATGTGAAGTTCGAGGAGGACATGGCCTTTAGGAGATCACGGGAGTTGGAGCATCTGGATCAGCCAGACCCTCAACAGCAGTTGAGTCAGTCGCAGGGATCCAGTGGGCAGGGATCAGGAGGATCAGGAGGTACATCTATGAGGATTTCAGGTCAATCAGTGAGCAGTGGATCACCGAGCCAGAGGGGTGCTGCTCCGAGCAGGTCACAGAGCAGTTCACTAGGGAGTCCACTGATGGAAAGTTCACACGGTACCTCAGCTTCTACAGGTTCAGGTGTAGGCCGGAGGATAGCAGACAGACAGTCAGGAGTTCAGGCTACTGATGGTAATGAGGAGGAGGAGTTTCATTCTCCTATGGGAGAAGCATGCTCAGGGAAGAGGAAGCCCAAGTGGCTTCAGTACACCTTGAGAGATGCCACATCTGTTGCTGAGCCGAAGAGGCCGGTCAGAGAGAGTAGACCACCTGAGAGATTTTGTAGCTATATGGCGATGGTTACCAGCATCCTTGACTCTAAGCCTTCTAACTATGAGGAGGCAGCTAGCCAGAAGGTCTGGAGAGAGGCCATGCAGGAGGAGTATTCTTCTATCATGAAGAATGATGTTTGGGAGGTGGTGCCGAGGCCTGAAGGCAAGTCCGTGGTTACTTCTAGATGGCTTTACAAGGTAAAGCATGTTGCAGATGGCAGCATTGAGAAATTCAAAGTGAGGTTTGTGGCTAGAGGGTTCTCCCCAGTAGAGGGAGTTGATTATGAGGAGACCTTCGCTCGCGTGGCTCGATATGCTTCGATTCGCTCCATTATATCGATAGCAGCAGAGATGGG
>APFE030273526.1:104833-127056 GCA_000404065.3 Pinus taeda | reverse complement strand
AGGCAGCTGATTAGTTCCTTGATGTATTTGGTCAACACTAGACCAGATATTTGTTTTGCAGTCAACACAATGAGTCAATTTATGTGTGAGCCTAGGAAGGTTCACTGGGTGGCTGCAAAACACATTTTGCGGTACTTGCAGGGGACAGTGGATTATGGTCTGGACTACAGGCAGGGAGATGGAGTGAGATTGGTAGGATACACTGATTCTGATTGGGCAGGTTGTGCTTCTGATAGGAAGAGCACTTCAGAGTGTTGTTTTGGGTTGGGTTCAGCAGTAGTGTCATGGTTCAGCCGGAAGCAGCAGTCAATAGCACTAAGTTCAGCAGAAGCAGAGTATGTGGCAGCCAGTCTAGCTAGTTTTGAGGCCATCTGGCTTCGCAAGATGTTGTTTGGCTTATTTGGTCAGCTGTTGAGACCTTCAGTGGAGTTGCATTAAACTCACGGAGAATCCAGTATTTCATGAGAGGTCAAAGAATATTGGGATCAGATATCATTTCATCAGAGACTATGTTCATAAGGGAGCTGTGAAGCTTGAGTATATTTCCACTGATGAGCAGGTAGCAGATGTTCTTACCAAAGCCTTACCACGGGGCAAGCATGTTTAGTTCAGAGACAAGATGGGTGTGGTGAGGAATACCTTCCTCGGTAAGAGGGAGTGTTGAAATTTGGTACCGGAGGACAGGTGGTTCCCTTAGGCTTTGATCTTTGGCCTAGGGAAAAGTGTCCAAAAGATTTTAATTTTCTCCTAAAGTGACTTTATAATTTTTATAAAGTTAAAATCTAATTTAAAAGTGACTTTAAGTGATAAAGTTACTAAGTCTAATTTTAAAGTGACTTTATAAAGTCAATGAAAAATTAGAAAGGAAAAGTGACTTTGGAAATAAATGACTAAGTGGGTCTTTATTAAAGTGGGTGAATTAAAAAATAGAAAGTGATATTTAAATGTGCATTTAATTTCAGCCATTGATCTAAATCTATTTCAGCCATTGGATTTAGGGATCACCCAAAAGTCACTTGGATCACCCAAAAGTCATTTGGAGTTATATTAAGGGAGGAAAAGGAGGAAAAGATCACACTCGATTCAATTCTTTCATGAGCAGATTGAGAGAAGGAGAGCAAGAGAGCAAGGGAGATTTCTTGACAGTGAGCTGCGGAGTATCAGCAGCGGAGTTTCAGCAGTGGAGTAACAACAACGAAGTTTCAGCAGGGCAGTTTTTCAGCAAGGATGAGATAAGTTGTAAAAGTTTGCTTGCTGATTTTTGCTTAATATTTCTCTTATTGTATAAAGACATTTTTCAGAAATAAAGAAGAGCTCTCAAACTGGTTTTCCCCAAGAGTTGTAGGGGGTTTTTCCATGGTCACGTTGACCAAAAATATCAGTGTTTTAATGTGTTTTAATGGCTGTTTATTACTACTGATTTTTACTTCTGCAATTTCCAGCATTCTGTAAAATTTCCAAAATTTGTGTTTTCAGCAAATTTTTTTTTTTTCTTTTCAGCTTGTTGAATGTATGGTTATGGGAAAGGGCATTTAACTACATGGGAGAAATACGGAGAAACTGAAAATCGGGGTGAGAAAACAGAAATTTTAACAAAAGAGCAACAATGGGTTTTTAAATCTCAAATAAGTATGAGACCCATATGCTCAAATTCATTGTTATGGCATGTAGATTACATATTAGTGACGTGTTTGGCGAAATGCCTCTCATGGCTAGTAGGGGTCAAATCAAGTAATTGTACCAATGATTGCATTAGTAGCCTTATTCCATTGTTATTTATTATTTATGAAAGTTTCATGAAGTTTTGGGCAATGGCCTGAGTACTGGCCCTTAAAACGTGGCATAGAATTTGGGGTTGCTATCTCAAAACTAGCTAAAAAAGTCCACTGTTGTTGGCATGCCTTGTTGTGGGAATGAATATAAGACCTTAATTGCATGCATGGCTTGTCATGGGCTCCACAAAGGGTCCAGATCAGTGAAATATCAAGTTGTCTTAGGGGTTGGTCACTTGGAAAGGTTGGTTGGCTCCTGAAGGTTTTGCAGCATATGTGGAAGGACAAAATGGTTTTGTTTTGTCGGTTCCACTTCTTTAACTATGAATGGGGAATTTAATCACATCATAGTAACCTTTCGTCAAATGTTTACCATAGTGGATCAGTTATCTTGGGTAAATGTGGGAGGAGGGAGTTACAGAGTGGTATCAAAGCATGGTTCACCCCTTGGACTGGATGGGCGGTATGCATTGGACATGCACACATATTGGTTGCATATGTGTTATTCATGCTTGTGGTCTATGTGTTTGTTTTGTATGCATGGTTTTGGTCATGATTTAATTTGTGGTCATCATGAGTGTATGTCGGTTGTGCATTAGTTATGCATGTTAGTGCTCATATGTTGTTATGGAAATATTCGCATGGTTATAGTTGTCATGCATAAGATCATGGTATGTGGTTGGTATGGTCATGCATGGTAACTGGCTGATGGTTGAAATGATGTTTATGTATTGATATGGTTCTGATTATACATGTATTGTGCTAATCTGGTTGATCTTGCAGACAAGATATCCTCCTCCGAACTAAACCGAGGTATGTTGATTATATTATGTTTTGGTTTAAGTTGACATGGTATACTTGTAGGAAGACAATGAAATATGACTAGAACGAAGGTAGACTACAGTTCACGAGACTCTCCCAATGGATCAGGTGAGAAACATGGTGTTGGGAACTCTTTTGATATAGCAGACACATTGAGAAACTTGAAGGAAGAAATAACAAGTTGCAAGGAAGATAATGATAGAATCATGCAAGCACAAGAGAAGCAACAGAAGTTAATGCAGTCATCCTTTAGAGTTTTTTCATAATTGTAGAGAAAGGGACCATGTAACACCCTCCTCCCACATCTTCCTAAGCAACCAGCCAATCGGGGTAAACATGTGACGAGAGGCCACTATGATAGGATTTGACCTCCTAATTCATGTTAAGGAAGTGGAACCGATAGAAACACACCATACATACATTCAACATCAGCATTAAGACCCTCAGGAACCAATCCAAACATTTTGACAATAAACCCATGGGTCCCACTGAGATTTTGGACCACTTGACTTGTTACACAACATTTTGTCACTGTCCCGGTACTCCTTGTTCCTCGATCCTGGAGGACCTCTACAATGAACTCTATATGTTTTACCATCATGAAGAGCATGCCTTTACATCCCCCTTCATGTGCAGAACATTCCCCTCTTGCATCATTTCCCAAGAATCTTCCTTCAATCCTAGCTTTCAAGACTAGCGCTAGTGCTTAGTTCCTTCCCTGCGCCGATTTGCAGAGTTTGAAACTAGGCCTAGCGTCGAACAGTGCAAGTGAGCCATTCATCACTTGCATCAACCCTCTTTTGGCAAGTTTTTAAAAATGGAGTTGAAGCTTCCAGTTCTAGAAGCTTTGTGAACAGAAGTCTGGTAAATGGTTGGGATGGATAGAGCCAAGAGAGTCTATTTCGGCTCTTTTCCCCTATTAAGATGGAACAAGCCAAAGAGATAAGCCCTCTCCCATCATAAGAGGAACCATCACCCCTCCATCAAAGTTATATAAACTCATCATTTTCCAAGTTGAACTAGTTTCTTTGGAGCTTGAATAACCAGCAAGATATCGAAAGCTTTAGCCTTCTAGTTTATGTTTGTGAAGGGAGAATATTGTGTTTGGTTTGGTTTGGAACTAAAGGTAAGAAGCCTTAAACTTCCGTTATTTAGGCTAACCATGACATGATAGGAGTGGTGTTGGAACCCGGATTTGTCAGAGGAGACTTGCAATGTAAGGCTTTGGTTGTATCTCTTTATCAGTTTTATATCAATGAATTAATAGTTTATTTCCTACAATTAAGTGTCTTATTACATTTGGTGGCTTAAGGTTCCTTGACTTTTTAAGTAGATTTACTGCGATTGTATGCTATTACATTTTTTGTTGTCTCTTGTGTATTTTTTTCAGGTATTTGAAGGAGAAGAACTCAAAGGAAGCTAGAGCAAAGGAGTGAGGTCACCATCAAGTGGATTAATATTCTAAGAGGTACTAGGCCCTCTTATTCAATTCTAGTCTAAGGAAGTTTTCATTAGGTTGTTCTGTTTGTGGCTAGACCCACTCTAGGGCTAGAGGGATAACCTCTCTTTGCAGAGGAGATTTACCTACACCACAAATCGGCGACTCTTCTAGGGAGCCATCCCTCTCTTTAGATTGTTTTTAATTTCGTGGTTTGTGTGAAATTTTGTTGTATCACCCTTTCCCTTTGGTTTTTTGTGCTTTTCCTAGTTTAATGCTTTAGTTTTGAAATTTAGAGTGACAAGTCTAGTTTTGAGATTTGAAACTTTTAATTTTTTCCTTGAAATCCTCGATCAACGTGTTTTATTTCTGACAGTCACGCTGACCAATGTGAATTTTTCTTGAACAATCACGTCGTACCCCCTTGTGGTGCTTGTTGTCAGTTAGGCAATTGCATTGATTCCTGTAGGTGAAGATCAAGGTTTCTCCTGAATCATAACCAGTGTGTCTTGCCCTCATAATTTTTGCCTCTTAGCTTGTTTTCCTTTGTTCTTCCTAGCTATAAAGCTTTATTAGCTTGTTTTGCATGCTTTTTTGGTTTGAGATTTCCTTTATTTTTTGAGTCTTTGGATGGTTTGTGGCCCTAGGGCGTCTATGTCACTGTCCATTCAATTGTTTGTGTGATCAGCAAGTCAAGTTGTTGGTTAACTGTTCCATGCATTTTGTGTTTTAGTCCTTTTATTGCTTTGATTTCAATTGAACAAGTTTGAAACGTTTTGTTTTCTCTTCTCTCAGTTGAACATCTCTTTCGAGCATAGATTACAATTGCTCATCTTGTTTCTATTGATTCTTTGCATGATTGGTTTGGAAAGAGTTCTCTTTTTTGTGCTCTTCATATGGTTGATGTTGATTGTTTGAAAATTATTCATTGAAGTGTTTATGTGAAAGATTCATTTTATCATTCCATTGAAAAATGCGTCATTCTAGTTTTCATAATCGATATGTTGCATTAGCTAGAATCATTGAAAGCTAGAATTGCATCATCATTTGCATTTGAAATGAAATGAACTTCTTTTACCATTCAAAGGACTAGTTGAATTGCATTTTGATATGAAGATAGGAAGTGGAAAGAATTTTCATTAATTTTTTTTTTAAATCGAAGTAGTGAAGTCATCTTGCTTTTAGTTGCTTGTTTGTTGCATTGACTTTTGTCTCACCCTCATTAGTTTAAACATTCATCGAATTGAAGAGGTTTTGTCTCATATAGCTGCATATAGGAGTTCTTTGAGTCACATCGGTATGTCCTTGGAATTGTAACCTAATTCAAGATCAACCGTTAAAATTTATTGAATTAACCTAAGGAATTATTGAAACTTAACACTCACATTTAGTGTTCTAGGCTAGAGACGTGTTCTGACATCTTTAAACCTGGAAATTGTCGTTAAATTTAGACAACACTAGTACGGACTTGTGCTCCCTGTACCATCGTGTATATAAAGGGATACCCCTATAGGTTGCAATCCTTTATCCATAGGAAGCTGAGTATGCCACCTTGTAAATGTGATACACTGAACATAACATTCGAGGAGATTGCATGCCCATACTTCTAAGTTCACCAGGAGGTATTCTGCAGTTCACGGTTACTTGGTAATCCCTTTACCTAGATTATCTTGAGCAGTCATTTTGGTCTTTTTGACTCTTTAAATTTAAAAGATCACCACGCACTTGTCCTTTCGAGCTCGTTAACTCTGAAAGCAACTAGAGTCATCGTTCACTCTTTTCTCAACTCTTAAAATAGTAAAAGGAAAAGTTTTGTTTCAGTGTCTTAAATTTAACTTTCCACGCAACAACCCTAGTTAAAGTTACCTTCCTTAGCGTTTCTTTAAAGGTTGATTCTAATGGAAACCTTCCCAGAGTCTACCAGTCAAGGATTCCCCTCGGATGGGAATTCTGGTCCTTTTCCTTCTTTTAGAAATGCTGGTGCTCCTTATATGGTAATGTTATCGCTCCCTGGGTTAACCACTGGTTTACCTATCTGGTTATTTTTTACCTTGGTGGTCCCGAGTGTCCAAACTCTTGCCCATCCATATCCTTCATTTGAACTAACATCACGTTGATTCTAAGGTTGACCTCTCACCTTCTTCCCCTATTTCTTCACCCTCCTCTTATACTTCGCCTGGTGAAAGTTTGAAATCCAATAACTGGGAGGCTAAGAAGGAGAAGAAGAAGATGAAGAAGAAGAAGCCAGATAAGCAAGAGGCCAACCATGCGGTTGTTACCCAAAATTCACCTCCTCTAGAAAAACCTTCCAATCCTCCATAGAAGGTCAAGTTCCCTTGTAAGTTGTGTAAGGTTGACCATCTCCTTTGAGACTGTCTTGGTATTCCAAAAGTCTTAGAGGTATCATCTCAAAATATGGATCGACCATCCCCATCGACCTCTAGAGATCGTGTCGATGCTACACCCTCAGTGAGCGATGGTAAGAAGAAGGGAAAAATTAAATTCCCATGTAGGTTATGTGAAGGAGAGCATCTTCTTCACCTTTGTCATCTTATGGATAAAGCTTCCAAATTTTTAGAAAACCTTACAGCTCCTCAACCCCAAATTCTCATTGGTTATTAGAGGCTTTCTTCTAACCCTATCCTAGTCAGAAAAGAGATTGAATTGGATTCATCTCTTACCCATCCTCCTCTTCCTGAGCATGACTCTCTCCTATCTGGTCCTGACCAACCATTGTTCAAAAATAGTGTTGACTTGGCTCTTCTTTTAGTTGTTCACTCTGTTCTCGAAGAGAGTAATGATGATCATACTACTCATGTTATTCTCGTCTCCTCAGATTCTCATGAATCGAAGAGTGACCCTCTTGTTGCAGTTGTTTAGAAGAGTCCTTCTCCTTCTCTTGTCGAGCATGGGGACAATCATATGATACCCCCAACAAGTAGTTCTTTTGTTTCTTTAGATTGGATTCAATTGACTGCTTTCTTCATCCCATCTTATGTGCCTTTCCAGATCACAATACAAGCCTATAATATGGTAGTACATGGAACTATATTAGATGAAGGTGTTTCTGTTAGCATCATGTCTTCTACTACTTTGCAAGCTTTGGGTTCCACACAGCTTATGCATAACACCTAGAATTTATTGGCTTTCAAAGGAGGAACCAGTCAACCCTTAGGGATCCTTTCGAAGTTCCCTATTACTTTGGGAGGAAAGACTGTCTATATAGATGTGATGGTAGTCTAAGGTCCCTTATATTTCAATCCTCTCCTTGGACATGACTATGTTTATGTCATGGGAGCTCTTGTTTTTTTGCTTTTCTGTGTGGTTTGTTTTCCACACGAAGGGAGAATAGTGACCATTGATCAATTGTTGTTCATCGGTCATCAGGTGCCTCCTATGCAACCATCATCCCTTATTGGTTCGTATTTGCAAGTAGTACCCTCCGTGCCATAGATCAATTATGTGGCTACTCGTTCCGTCTCCACAATTGTTGATGATCACACAAATGTTATAGTAAATTATGTATTTGGGGCATTGGAACCTAATTTGTCATTGGTACCAGTCAAAATGTATTCCTCCCAGAGTGTGGTTCTCTTGTCTAGTGAGGACCTCTTGGGCGCCATGTTCTCGTATGGTCCATGAACAAATGTCGGAGCATAGATCCTTGTCTTATGTCAAGCTTGTTAAAAAATGAATTAAGGGGTCGGAGCATATTTCCTTGTCTAGTGTCAATCTCCTTAAAAAATGAAACAAGGGATACGAAGCAGAGTTCCTTGTCTTGTGTCAATCTCCTTAAAAAATGAAACAAGGGATGTGATCATAGTTATTTGTCTTGTGTCAAGCTCGTTAAAAAATGAATCAAGGAGTTCGAGGATAGTTTCTTCCTGTATCTTGCCCATTAACAAATGAAACAGATGTTCAAGGATAGTTCTTTTACTGTGTCAACCTCGTTCAAAAATGAAACAACTCCCCTTTTCCAAATTGAGTCTTTAGTTACGATCTTGTAAAATCCTAGTTGAGTCTTTCCTGGATCTCGAGAGTGAACCTTCATTCCATCCACCTTGCTAAATGAAATGAAGCTTGGGGGGCATGTACCTTGAATTGAGTCATTATGTTTGGGGCATGCAAACTTATTACATGCATAGTTTTTCATTTCAATCTCGTGTAAACATGAAACCGAATTCAAGCATAGTTCCCCATGGTTCAATCTTGTGTAAAAATGAACCCATGCCTGATTTACATGTTGTGATTACCATTTTTATCAGCTAATTTCTGCTAGATGAGCCTTGGTTGTTTCATTCCATCACCACCATCTCTTTGGTGATGATATTCTTTCACTTGGTTGTTTTTCCTTTCCTGAGGAACCACAACGATGAGTGGTCTTGTTGGCCAGCCTCTTGACCATTACATGTTTTTGAGCAATTCCACCATAACTGGAACTAGTTGCTACCCTTTATACCACTCATTCCTCTAGGACGAGTCACCTTTAAGCTCTTTTCTGACTCGTAAAAAATGAAAAGATTGAAGAGTATTTTTCCCTTTTTGACTGATTAAAAAAAATAAAAATGGGGAGTCTACTTTAAGCCTTTTTCCGACTCTCAAAACATGAAAAGGTTGTCGAGTTCTTGTCATTTCGACCTCGTAAATGGTTTTGAAACATTGTTTACCCAGGATACATTTACCCCTTTGTTGATCTAGGATAAACTATTTATGAAAAGGTACTCCTTGGCTAACATGGTCAAGAGGTTCTTTCAAGTATTTTTTTCCTACCTTTTCGGGATCAAGAGACAACTTTACGAAAAGGGACCTTTAGGAGTTTTCTTTTCTATGTCTTTTTCAAACTCTCTAAACGTGAAAAAGGTACTGAGTTTCACCATTGTTGGACTCGTTAAAATATTAAATGACATAGGACTTATCATTTGCCAAGACTGAGCTTCTCCTTCCTAGGGCTCATAAATATTACTAGGTCAGATCCATCCGAAGGATGGACTTATATTACAAGCATATGTTATCCCTATAAGGCTTATGTAAAAATAACTAGGGTACTCGCCACAAATGGTGGGGGGAAATTGGAAGTATTTCATCAGTTGTATTCTTCACTTGAGGCAGCGTGTCACTCCATAACATTTACACTCATCTGTTGTTTGTGTCGGGTTTTGGGACATCCTCACTCTGTCACTTGCCTCGGGTTTTGGGTTATCCATTTTAAACCTCTCATATGATCTATGCCATGTCAACATGACCTCTGATCCTATGATGTCAAATGTTGCCAAAATCTGGAGTCGTGTCATCCACATGTTCAAGAGAAGTCTTCTTACCTGTACATTGGCTGATCATATGTCACCATTTGGGATTACTCTCATTCATTTTGCTTCCTGTTTCGTGTAGATGATTTAGCATTCATTATGACCTTCCTTCGACAGATCACTTCTTGTCGACCTCAGCTCATTATCTAGGAAGTTGATCTAGAAACTCCTTTCCAGTAACTTAGAGCTTGCATGCCTCAATGGAAATTTCTTTGCACTCGACGACAGGTTCTCATCATTGACCCTCGATCGAGTGATTTCATAGGTGTTCGACTTCAGTTCCTTATTCACACTTCATGAATTGTACTGATAGTACCTTGAGAGGTATTGACATTATGGGTGGTTCCTCTCATGCTTGTTAACAGTTCACATCATTGGTCGGTAATCAAGTGATTTCTAGCATGTTCGACTTCAGAATGTCTATTCACGTGATAGAAATTGTACTTTGATCAGGTCGTGTTGGAGTGCAAGACCTTGGGCTCAGATTACACAAGTCTAGGTTGCAGGGTGATGTGACATGATCATTCTTACATGCATGTCTCTTTAGATGGATGGCTACGACCATACCATGAGTCTGTTATATGTGATCCTTCTCCTTTTTTGGATGGATACGACCATACCTTGGGTTTGATACGATCCTTCTTATTGGATGGTTGTGCCCATACCTTGAATCCATTTACATGAACTTCTTCTGGGTGGCTATGTCCATACCATGATTCATGTATTAGAGATTTCAGTGATGTATATGTATCTATTCTTGCTTGCAGGTTTTTTGGCAGCAGCCTCCGTTTCCATGCATCTACTCGTAAATCATTTCACCCCTCACTCTTGTTTGACCTTCATGCTTTATGGGGAATCTGTTACACATCATTTTGTCAGTGTCCCCATACTCCCCATTCCTCCATCCCGCAGGACCTCTACAGTGAACTCTATATGCTTTACCATCATGAAGAGCATGCCTTTACATCCCTCTTCATGTGTAGAACATTCCCCTCTTTCATCATTTCCCAAGAATCTTCCTTCAATCCCAATTTTCAAGATAAACGCTAGTGCTCAGTTCCTTCCCCATACCGATTTGCAGAGTTTGAAACTAGGCCTAGCACTGAATGGAACAAGTGAGCCCTTCATCACTTGCGTTGATCCTCTTTTGGCAAGTTTTTAAAAATGGAGCCGAATCTTCCAGGACTAGAATCTTCATGAACGTAAGTCTGGTAAATGGTTGGGCTGGATAGAGCCGAGAGAGTCTGTTTGGGCTCTTTTCCCCTCCATCAAAGCAGTATAAACTCCTCCTTTTCCAAGCTGAACTACATTTCTTGGAGCTTGAATAACTAGCAACATATCTATAGATTTAGCCTTCTAGTTTATGTTTGTCAAGGGAAAATAGTGTGTTTTTTTTGGTTTGGAACTAAATGGAAGAAGCCTTAAACTTCCATTGTTTAGGCTAAGCATGAGATGCTAGCAGTGGTGTTGGAACTTGGATACATTGGAGGAGACTTGCAGTGTCAAGGCTTTGGTTTTATCTCTTTTTGAGTTTTATATCAATGCAACTAATGGTTTATGTCCTACATTAAGTGTCATATTACATTTGATGGCCTAAGATTCCTTGACTTTTTAAGTAGATTGAATGCTATTGTATGTTATTACATTTCATGTTGTCTCTTGTGTATTTGTTTCAGGTATTTGAAGGAGAATAACTCAAAGGAAGCTAGAGCAAAGGAGCGAGGTCACCATCAAGCAAATTAGCGTTCTAAGAGGTAGGCCCTCTTATTCAATTCTAGTACAAGAAAGTTTTCATTAGGTTGTTCTGTTTGCAGCTAGACCCACTCTAGGGCTAGAGGGATCACCTCTGTCTGTAGAGGAGATTTACCTACACCACATGACCTCTGGATGCTCTCATGTTATGGGCATGCCAGTGTCTAGGGACCTCTTGACGCTCTCATAGGCCTTCAATACAACATCCAGGGACTATTTTGCACAATGTTGTGCTAGAATCCCCAAGGTTTGAGCCACTTTTTTAGCCCCAAAGCCCAAGTCACTACCCAGAATTGAATGAAATTTTCAAAATAGTAAAATAACTGAGAAATGATAGTAAAAATGAAATTACTTGAATAAAACCTTGACTAGAACCCTACTAGCCATGACAAGAATTTCGTCAAACATATCACGAATATGAAATCTACATGTGTAAATAACAGATCTTAGCATAGGGGTCTCATACTTAGCCGAGAATTGCTAAGAAACATTGATGCCTCAACACATAAACTGCCATTTCATCAATCAGGGCATAGATACATTGTTCATTCATTTACTAGTAAAAACATAATGAGAGCCATACATAGCTACTGTCATAAAACATATATATAACCAACATAATAACAACAAAAATACCAAAGAAATCACAGCCACACAAACCACATATAACCTGTATAATAGTCATAGAATTACAAGGATAAATAACCTCATATTGACAATGCAAAATCCAAACCCAAGATAGGACTTCCAAGTTCCACCCAACAATAGAATGGCTGAGCCAAATCGCTCTTCAACCATTCACCCCCATGCCATATTCCAAGCATGAATGTGGGATCTCATAGAACACATCAATTAAAAACCATTCATGGCTTCTAGATTCCATCCACCTCAACCCATCAAACAGTGATTCCACCTCATGGTAGGAGATCATAAAGCCATCATCAAATTGGTCTCTATCCAAGTCTTCTAGAGTTTCTAGAGCATTTGTCCAACCAAGGATTCCAAAACTAGTAACTCAACCCACATCTTTTACCAGGATTCCAAAGAATTTGTCCAACAAGGGCTTCCAGAACTAGTAGCTCAACCCACCAAGTGCTTCTAGAGAATTTTTCCAATCGAGGATTCCAGGACTAGTAACACAACTAAAGTTGTTACAGGGCTTCCAGAAATTTTTTCCAACCAAGCCTTCTAGGGCTAATAACTCAACCCAATCTAAGGAAACATGAGAAGAAACCAAAACAAAACAACGAAAACAAATCCATAATCACCATTGTTATCTAGGAAATGGCAAGGCTAGGCAATCCACTATTAATCCCGAGCATCCTCCAAAACATATCACAACCAATAAGCCACATGCATATGCCATGCATGCCAAAACTAATGAGGAAAAATTAAGTGCAACTTGGTAACTGTAAGCAAAATCTATTGTAGTTGTTGATCTCGATGTCCTCTTACACTTTCCTACTCTTCCTTTGCTTTCTTTCTCAAAAAATCCAAGTATGCCACACCCTCCAAGTGTGCTCCAAGAAAATTATAAGTAACCAAGAGTATGGGAGAGAGAGAATAATGAGAGATCTCGAAACCTAAATCGACAAAAGGTTACCGATTGATCCTTAAAAGTTTTTTTTATGAATGAGGCCTCTATTTTCTTCATTTTCCAATATTTTTCTCCTCAAATTCAACCTATGATCTTTCACCTCCCTTTTCTCTTAATTTCCATTATTTTCATAAATAAATGTGCCAAAAATTCCATTTTGCCTTTCCAAAGCCTTAGCCATTTCCTTTTCCAATCTCCTTAGCCATTAATAACCAAATTAACACCTACACTAGGATGTCTTACCCAACATTCATCTTGGAATAAGTGTCCCATCAACCGTTATTATTTTTTCATTTATTAACTTTTATTACATGGAATTTTCATCAGGGTTGTAACAGAACCCTCCCCCTTAGGGGAACACCATTCTCGGTGTTCAACAACACCTATAACTACAAAACTACTATAAGCAATATTGTTGGTGGAGCTTTATAACTTTCCTCGATGCAGTATTTACAATCTTCAATCGGTTGAGAAGCAAACCAACATGAAAACATAAAAAACATAACATCATAATGACATGACACCCATACCTCTTATTAGAGCTTTATAACATAGCTCATGGTGGTATTTACATCCATATACATATGCACGTATAGAAACATCACCAAAACATATACCAAGACATATACCAAAACACCATACCAAAATTGATTTTCCTCAACCGACAAACCAGGAAGGATACATAGCCCACATATGATCTGACATCTCCCATGTGCCTTCATCAGGCCCAAAGTGCTTCCATTGCACTTTAACTTGATCGATTGCTTGGTTCCAGAGCATGAGCACCTTTTTTTGCAATATACATTAAGGCTCTGGCTAGAATTCTCCATCTGGTTCCACCTCCAATACAGACCATTCAATCACATGATCAAGATATCTAACATACTTCTTAAGCAATGACACATGGAAAACATCATGGACTTTCACTGTTGGAGGTAGTGCAATTCGATAGGCTACTGGCCCAATCCTCTTAATAATACTGGAGGGTCCACAAAACCAAAGTGCCAAATTCGCACATGATCCAATCTGTCAAGATCTCTTCTTCAGTTTGATGTGCAAGTACACATGTTCCCTAACCTGGAACTCCTTGAACAAAATATTCTGATTTGTATAGCTCTTCTACCTATCCTCTGCTTCCTTTAGATTCTTCTTAATCACCTGCATTTCATGTTCCATGTCTACCAACATGTCTCGTCCAATCAACACCCTCTTAACTGGATCACTCCAACTAAAAGGAGTATTGCAAATTCACCCATATAATGCCTCAAATAGACTCATCCTCAAAGATTCCTGATACCCATTCTTGTAAGAGAACTCTATCATTGGAAGGTACTCTTTCCACTTTCGTTGTTGATGCATCACATGCATCCTCAACATGTCCTCCAATATGTTGTTGACCCTCTCTGTCTATCCATCTATATGCAGATGATAGGTTGTATTAAAGGCCAACTCTATGCCCAAACCTACAAACAACTCCTTCCAAAACTCGGAAGTGAACTTTGCATCCCTGTCTGACACAATATTCTTCAGAACACCATGAAATCTGACCACATATTTCATGAATACATGTTCTACATCGCTAGCTGAATGTACACTAGTACAAAATGGCTAATTAGTTACTAAAAAAAGACTAAATTTTGCATATAAACGACTATTTTTCAGTGATTGACCAATAGTAGCTAATTTACAGAATCTTATAACGTGACCAACTATTAGTCATTTTTAGCTTAGTCATTAATGGGTTGTCTCAATTTTATTATCTAGTTGTATATTTAGTCATAAATTTGGTCATTAATTTAGTCATTAATTACCACAATTAATGACCAAATATACAACAAAATATATTACTAAATGATCACCCGAAAAAATCAATTAATGACTAAAGAAATATGACCAAAATGTTGGTCGTGTTATAATATACTATAAATTAGCTACTAATAGTCATATATATGCAAATTTTAGTCATCGTTTGAAACCAATTAATGACAAAAGAAATATGAATAAATTTTGGTCGTGTTATAAGATACTATAAATTCTCTGTTAATAGTCGTATATATGCAAAATTTAGTCATCATTTGTAATCACAAAATTATTATTTTGCAGTAGTCATTTATCTTTTTTCCTAGTTTCATACTCATTATATAAATGACTACTTTAATAATTTATAATTATTTCATTTGTTTTCATTAACCACCATTATAAGAAACTAATTTAGTCATATATTCGTTTTATTTGTGTTCATCACTAATCAACATAAACTACTAATTTAGTAGTTTTAGATTGCTTTTATGTCTTCAATATTAATCAACATAAATTAATTAGTATGATTTTGCAACGAATATATATTATATATATATATATATATTATATATATATATATATAGTATGTCGTATGATGTACATGTTCATTTAATATGAAAACGCAAAGTTACAATGTTAATTATAATACTAAATAATATCAACTACAACTATAAATAATTTCAACCACAAAAATTATATTATATAAATGTCAAGTATTACAATATGAGTTTCCAACTTAATATTGGTTGGAGTATAATTTACACATGAAATATTGTTTCATCACTTAAAAACATTATCTTTGTATTGCCAAGGCATTGCAGGCGAATTCACCAACTCTGAAGACTTTACCATCAGTTTCTGTCTTATGTGGGATATTGGCTCTACTAGAACCACTAGACCAATTTTATTCTCTCTCTCTTTAATTTTCATTTTGTTGCTTTAGTGTTATTGTTATCCTCTTTCTTCAAATTCTACTTCTTACCATCAATACCAAGTTCTTTTCCCGAAAAAGAAATAAAATACAATGCAAAGTATAAGTCATGAAAGACGATGAACCATGAAATATAACATAGAAAATACTATAAAGGATTTATACGATATATACCTCAACATAACCAATATTGTCAATGCCATTTTTCTCTATAGAAATAAGAAACTTGAACAAGTTTTCTTCAATTGGGCAATAGTGGCCACTATGTGGCCAGATGACCTGCATAAACACAACCAATAAAATGTCACCATATAAAATAACACCTAATTCGTAAACTTAGTATTCAACTTTTAATGAAAGCTTAGGCACAATCATGCCAGCTAAATTACATGCTAAAAAACGCAAGTTGTATATTACTTATATAATGTGGGAGCGCAAACAAAACTCCTAGAAAATGTCAAAGCTAAGTCTAAAATAAAATGAAATGAAGTAAAAAAGGATACAATAATACAATGGCCTTATATACATGTATATAACCAAATAATGTAGAAGGCAAGAGAATAAGTCCAAATCTAGAGGTCGATGATGTCAAGAATGCCAAGTATGATGAGCATTTCTTCAAATAAAAGCTATTATTTAGGTCCATTATCACATATAAATAAGCCAACTAGTATATATCAAATTATTAATGTTTTGCTTATATTTATGGATCACTAGTGTATAAGTGGATAAATTGCAAAGATAATTCCTTTCCTATTGTGTTCCTAACATGTGGTACACTATATTAGCTATGATTTGGAGAAGATTTCCAATATCGAAAATTTGTAGAAATCACCACTAGCAATTCCCCAAGTAGGATTATTTTGGAATGTAACTTTCGTATTCCAGTTGCTATATGATTCTTGAATGGAAATCCACACTAAATTCCAACACCAAACTTCCAATTTGAGGGAACACTTGTGGCCATCCTCAATTACTCAAACTCAAAAGATCAGTGATCATTGTAATGAAAAGATAAAATAGGAGTACTTTTGATCTGTTTTGTAGATTTACATGCAAAGCACCAATAGTTTTCCCATATTTACCATGATTGTAATCTCCAAGATATAACACATCTATTGATATTTTACAACAAATACTTGATTCAATACAAACAATAATTTAACATATTACAACAATACCACCAATGTTTGATCCTCAATTACTTCAAACTAGTTAGCATAAAAACTTCAAGAAAAAGAAACAAGTAGAAACAACAAATCCATCAATTAATAATCATTAATAAAAAATGATAGGTTTTTTGTTGAAGCTTGATAAACAACTATAAATTATATTGGAAATCCACTGTAACTAGTGGTCTTGTTCAAAGAAAAATACTACCTCAAGAACTCATCTTGGAAATTCTTTTCTCTATCCATGAAGCTTTTTGCTATCCTCAAAACAAAATTCGCATTTAATCTTTTAGGTTTCTGAAACTGCCTAAAGGCCTTGCCAGATGAAGTTGTGAATTTCATTGATTTTCATAAATGCTTCTCGTACTGAAAAAATATGGTTTGACCATGTAATAGAGAATTCAAAAAAGTAAAAATTTGTGTACAATATTTCTTAGATGACTTCATGTTAAAAGGAAAACTCGCATATTTCATATAGAAAAAACATCTTAATAGAGATGGTCAATATTGCAAAATGATATACTAGATATAAAACTACATGTAGAACTTAAAAAATCCTAATTGTAATATAGTTTATTGATTATTCTAATTGAATCCAATTAGATACATACAAGTTTTCATTTTCAACTTTCTTTCCCATATCTTTATTGGAGGTTGAAGCTAACTTGCAAGCATCTCGCAATCTTATTTCAGCAAGAGTATATGTTGCATTCTCATATTCCACACTTGTTTTTCCATGAACAATGACAAGAAGTATTGGGGGAATTAGTTGCTACATCAGCTAAGTTTTCACTTTTAACCTTTTCTTTACTTGAGTTATAGATCCTTCCCCTTCTTCTTGGTTATCAATCTCATCTTTCTCTTGCAGCCAACATAGGGATAATTTGGGTTCAATGAAAATAAAGATATTCATATGATGTCTTCAAATTTGAAAGGATGCATTTTTGTTATTTAACTACTAGTAAAATAGTGACACGAAGACCTTAAATATAACCAAACATTTTCTGTGAAGTGGTTTGTTGCAGATACCCATGCTAGCACATCGTCATTGAGAATAAATGGTCAACAATAATTAAAAAAAATTCCCCTAGTATGAACATTGGTGTAGTCTTCATAAAGAAACATAAATGATTTCAAACTACAAGGAATAAACAAAAATAACACCATTGATATAAATTCATAGAATACTGAAAAGATGCCCTCAAGCTAAAGTAATATCTACATGTCAAGGAATGCATTGTGACACTCTTTTCTTACATTTACTAGGAAGAATTGCAACTAGAGCTCCAATGTTTACTTTAGATAAATAGTATTGGTCTTGATATGCAATGTGGCCCTCCATCATTAGCAATGACACAACTATTGGGGTTCACAAAATTACTGCAAATTCAACATCTTTCATGTCTGACTGACTAATGTGGCTAATAATTGTTGGTGCTAATCCTAAGCTAGGGAACAAATGCTCAAGATTTCTCCGCGAAGGAACTTGTTGAGAGTTTAAAGTTCCATACCTTCCAAATTCACCAAAACTATTATACATGGTAGCAACTTGCAAGGCTAGGAGTCTTTCACTAGTATGAGGCCAAAACTACATTAATCTCGAATTCAAAATTTTTTGATTGAAATGATTTCTATCACCCACTCCTAAAGACAAATAAAGCATTTTGATAATTGATTCGACTAAAATGTCAAGTTGAGCGGGTGAGAGATCCCTGTGTCTTAGTTTCCCTTTCTATAGTAGAATTTAAGGAAGAAACTGTAAACAATGTCACTTAATGGAAACTTAGCATTATTTGCTCTACAACAGCTACACCCTGTGAGCCTTGAACTTTATGAGGGTTGATCATGTTACCCTACATGTTGGCCTATCTTTGGGTGACTACACATGGAACTGTTGATTGGGGAATTGATATAAGTTGTCCAGTGGCATTTGGGTGTTGAATATATTCTAACTGATTTGAAGGATGAATATGAGAGGTTGCGAAATATGGAGGTTTTTCCATCTTCACAACAATTCTCTTTTACACATTTTAGTGATGATCTATAGGGAAAACTTAATGGAAATGTTGAGGTGGTCACTTGCAAGTTTTTACTTCAGATGTGGCATCATCACCTACCTTTGATAAAGAATATTGATGAGTTGCTAAAGCTACACCCTTGTGGGCACTTTATCCTTTTGATGGATGGATCTGCCTATCCAATATTACATTTGTAGTTTACATAGATGCACTTGTTTGTAAAGATGAATTTTGCATCCTTTGCAATAGTTGGGCTAGTGAACCCAGTCTAAATCCAAATCCATGAGACGAGAGAGAATTTGATGACTAGTTATGACCAAAATGAGCAACTGAAATATTAGGTAAAGAAGATTAGTTGGGATCAACGGATGCATTATTCTCACTAAATATAGTGTGCTTTAATGTGTCACTTTCATTTGGATTATTTGACTTGCTTAGAAGGTCAAGAACGTTTTAGTTGTACAAAAACCCTCACTTTGGATTATTTGACTTGCTTAGACGGTCAAGAACGTGTGGTTGTACAAAAACCCTTCATTTGGATATTACTACCCTTCATAACATAGGTTGTGCCATACTCAAAAGAGTTAAGATACAATTGTCACCCTAGAAATTTTATTAACTAAGAGACATCCTTAAAACATACGATCTGTGAGAAAGTTTATGTTCCATTCCCTCCATTTTTCTGAATGGCATGTGTCAAAGTCAATTCTAAAATCAACCCATATTTTCCATCTCAAAACCTACATGCATCATTGCTCGACATCTCTTAGATGGTAATTTCTTAAGTCTTTTTGGCAAGGTAGCCTTGTTTCTCAAGCAACAGTTGAACCATGAATTTTTGTCACAGGTTCTTGTTCCATGAGGACAAATCAACAAATTTTTTTGAAGAATTGTGAAGGAATGGATAATCCACTGATGATAATTTGTAGTGAAAAAGATTAATATTTTCTTGAAGGGTCCAAAATGAAGCAATAATAGGAAAAAAAATCCAAATAGTCCTCAAGGGAAATTGGGTACAAGAACAAATATGTTATTGTGTATATATGTACCTGATAGCATGAAGGAGGAGGTTGGGAAGGTGTTTACACAACCCCTATCAAAAGGAAATGTTGTGTTCTTATAGCTTATTGAACAAACAACATGCAAATAGGAAGTTCCACATATCATTTTGTTACAAACAAATCATCTTTTCCATATCCAAACCTCCGTGCTTCACTACCCAACATCTCTTAGATGGTAGCTTTTTAAGTCTTCTGGCAAGGTAGCCTCATTTCTCAAGCAAAATTTGAACCATGAAACCTCTTCACAGGTTCTCTATCCACGAGGACAAATAAACATTTTTTTTTGAAGAATTGTAAAGGAATATATGACTCACTAAAGAAACTTTGTGGTTAAAAAAAATTAACAATTTCTTAAAGGGTTCAAAAAGAAGTAGCAATAGTAGATTATATCCAAATAATCCTGAAGAGAAGTTGGGTATGAGAACAAACCTATTATTTTGTATATATGTGCTTGATAACACAACAATGTGATTACAATACCCCTATCACAATAGGAAATGGTTTGTTCTTCTACCCTGATGAACAATCAACATGACATTCGAAAGTTCCATGGATTATTCCTGAAATACTTATAAAACGAGACAAAAAATTAGACCAAAGCATGCATATCAATTAAACACTAAAAAAATTAAGGATACACCATATTTAACTAATGAAAAGAAAGGAGATTTCACCCATTAAATTAGTAGAAATAGATATTCATTTTTCTGCCTTTGCAAGTATTATTAGTGTGTGTTTTGGAACAATGATTACCAACAAAAGTTTTGTTTTCTAGCCATAAGGTTTGTTTCAACAACAAAGTTCTTGGAAATGTAGGATTCAACTCTATCTGCTTTAGAAACAAAATCATAACTAGTAGGTATATGCTCTCAAATTTTCACTATTCATGGATAGGCATGCATAATTTTAGGTGCATGTTCCTGAACACCTTTACTTGAGACAATAAATTTTCAGCTTACTGATTTTCACTAGGAAAAAAATACATCCATAAGACATGTAACAAAAATATTCTATACAAGGACACATCAACAAAATTAGCAGAGTATTGGGTTTAAGGGTGGATAAATAGAAACAAAGGGTAGCTCAGTACAAAATTCAAGCCATTTTTCAAGGAAAAGGAACAATCTAACCCTATCAACGTGGCATTGGCTTCTAGCTTGTACACGAGAATATTTAGGTTGCTACTGATGGTGTGTTGAATAGGAGTTATAAGGCAGAGGTGGCCATCATCCCACTATGAAGAACATGGGAGGAAATTTAATGATGGTAGACTTGAAATTCTTTCTAGATTATTTCTTTTACAAGATCCTTGTCTACCATACATAGGATGATTTGCACGTCCATTTTTGTTCTCTAGCATACATCTAGCCACACTGCTACAAGAAAAGCTCACTTGTTCAAATTATGATCCAACCAATTGAGTTGGGTGAGGACAAAAACTTAAATCCATGAATGGTTTCCCTTCATTTTGAAATTGTTGTCTGATTGGAGCTAAAGTTATAATTATTACCATCAAAAGTAGTTCCATAGTTACAACTTGAAAAGATATGTAGACAATCATCCATGACTTGGTTATTGAGGGTAGCATTCACAGACACTTTCAAAATGAAGGACATGTGAATACACCACTTCCTTTCAAACCTTGAAATTCACTGCACATTTGAAATTGGATTCCAACCAATAACCATTTTATCTTCAAAATTCTTCAAAAGTGCATCACCGATCAACTGAACTATTAGAATTTGTTGCACTGTTAGTGGCCCAACCCATTGAAGAAAGAACTACTGCCACTAGAACGAATTCCTATGTTTCTGAAAATAAATCTTGGGGTTTTCTCCCTATAGCTTGATAATTGGACAAACATGGAGCACCCATGAGATTCAAATGCTAACCAGGGTAAATATGTGATTCAATATCCACATTGTGTTCATCAAACATATTTTTCAAATCAAAATGTTTTGGTATACTGTTAGATACCTATACCAATAGGTTTCATATTTCATGATTGGCAAGGGAAGTGCCAATATTATCTACTTTGGTCATACAAAGATCTCATATTCTTGTGGAAGAAGTATGCTTGTTTTGGTTGATGTTGCCCTACTTCTGATGGGTGATCCAACAGCCTAAGCTGGGTCATGCCATGTTTCAATTTTTGTTATAGATTAGAGAAAGAAACTTGTCCAAATAGCTCAATCTTGGCAGGTAAAGTAGATAGGTAGTGAAAGAAGGTTCCCAACTCTTTAATCTGGGACCTTGGAAGCAATAAAGGTAGCTTTAGATAGAAGATCAAAAGAAATCCAAAGGAAAAGAAAAGGCACAAAAAGGGTTTGCAAATCTAAGTGCACCCTCCTTGGAGTAACAAAAAATGCTAGGCAATAGAGTGGGTAGGTAGAGGGGGTTGCAGAAAGTTTGGTTCATGGCCTTGCAGTGGCCTAAAGCAAAGGTAAAAACATGGTGCCAGTACAAATGGCCTATTTCCAACAGTCTTGCAGAAGCCTAATGGAGCATGTCTAACTTCCAAGTCACCCCCTATCACATTCATAACTTACATCCC